>PVIU01003584.1:25351-116332 GCA_004026605.1 Ondatra zibethicus | reverse complement strand
TGGGAATGCAAACATGTGCTACTATGCCTGGCTTCTGAATTAAAGACTGCCAGTTTGTTTGAGTGAAGAAAGTATCCACTTTACCCAGTTAATGGGCAAACCTGAAAATAAATAATGCCATAATATCAGAGGTCAGGAGAGAGCAGCTGGAGGAGATCCCATGACCCTGAGGATTTGCCTGCTGCAGTTGTCAATCACCCGTTCTGACCCTGTGCCCCTGGAAAACACACACTCAGCATGACAGATGTCTGTTGGGTAAGCCTCTGACAGACAGCCTGGAAGGCCACCTTCCCAGCCATGGGAATTTGGCATTTCCCTAACTTTGTCTGTTCTCCCAAATCCCCAAGCGTCTAAGTTCAGAGGCCTCCCAGTGAGTTATTCTGTACACGAGCCAAAGTTATGTAAGGTTATGAGACAGGAGAAGGGCTGTGTGGAGCGTGGTGGGGTGTGGCGCACTCTGCGAGGTGAGGAGCTGCGGCAGAAGGCGCGCCCAGCCCCAGCATGAATGGAAGGAAGGCGAATCTCCACCTGTTTCACAGGAACAGCCCTCCACCTGAGACAGGGACGGCCAGGCCCTGGCGAGAGGACAGTGAACTCATGGAGGAGGTCCTCAGGCTGAGGGTGGGGCCCTGTGAGAGGCTATGGCAGGAAACAGAGGTATCATTTGCTGTTTTCGTTTCCAGAGCAGAAATGGGGATGGAGGGATGGAGGAGGAAAGAATGTTCTAGACCTGGCTGGCTAGGAAATGTTGTTAGAAATGCAAACAGGTCTTCAGAGGTCTGTCGCTTCCTCCCTCCCTGTCGGAGAATTACAGGCCCCTACACCTTTCTACCTGGCTTTTTAAGTGGGTGTGGGGAATCTAAAATCAGGTCTTCAGGCTTGTGAGGACTCGGGACCCATGCTTGTGCAGCAAACACCTTGCCGCCCGAGCATCTCCAGACCCTGCTCTTCAGTCCTCTCTATCCACAGCTCTTCAGGAACACAACCCTTGTCTCTTTGCATTAAAGGAATGAATTGATGCTTTGTCACAATAACAGTCCTCACTGGGACACTGAAGAGATGGTGGCTCCCCTCTGGACCCTCTGGAAAGGAAGGTTGTCTTTCCTTCCCCTTCCTGAGGCTAACTTTCATCACCATTTGGGCTGTTGTTTGATTTTTCCACTTTATACTCCATTTTTCCCCTTTGAAGCTAATAACCGGTCTGAGGGAAACACTAAGATGGAACAGAATATTCCACTCTTTGCCCAAATATCTCCCTAGGTTTAGCTTCGTTGTTAGTTCTTGCCTAATTCTGTCATTATGGTAAAGTTTGCAAAATGAACATTTTTCCAACTATAGCCCTCTCTCCACTTTGGCCAGCTCATCTGACCTGGAATTTTATTCTCCTTTTATTTAATCATTCGTTCATCCATTCATTGTTGGTGAAGACCCTGAAATTCTTTCCAGTGATTTATAATTCATTGCTGTCCATAACTGATGGACAGTCCGCCTGCTTTGGCTCCCGCATCCTTGTGAGGTCTCCCCTGCCCCTTCCTTACTTTCTAGCACACCAGGATGTCTTAGGACCACCTTATCTCCCTTCCCGTCAGCCCTGGAATAAGTCCTTTCTCTCCAGAGCAGTGTTCCTTTTGGTGGAACCAGCATTAGACACCAAGCCGGGAATCTGGATGAGCTTATGTCTAGCAGAATGTCTTTGCTTCTTGACTATTGCAATGGTAGGAGATATAACATGCACACATAAACATTCACATGCGTGCACAAAGCATGCATGTTCACACACATGCACAGGCTTTAGAAGTCAGTCACAACGAAAGACTGGTATTTCCACATCACACGGGATTCTTCCCTACCTCCTCCCAGTTCTTCACTTTCACAGTCCCTCCAGGCTTCCACAGTGAAGCCCTGAGTGTCAGCAGCGACCACACTCACTCATTCCTCAGAGCTATGACACATATACAGTCATGTATGAATATCTTCCCTTGTCCCTTTACAGAAAAAAGCACTCATGGAAATGTATGCTTATCTTTTATTCTTAAAATTTATGGAAGTTTTAGTGACTAATTGTGAGCAATCTGAAAAACTCCCAGATAACTCAGAATCCCCTAATCAAATCTGTTAGCAGGACTGGATGGATGGTTTGGAGGTTAGGAGCACTTGCTGTTCTTCTGGGGAAATGAGTTCTGTTCCCAGCGCCCAAGTCGGGTGGCTTACAACCACCTACAGCTCCAGCTATAGAAGGTTCAGTTGGCCTTTTAGGGTGGGCATGCACATGCATGCGCACACACGCACGCACGCATGCACACACACAGGCACTCTAATAAAAATAAATCTTTAAAAAGCCCAACCTGTTATCAGTCATAAATGCAAGTCAGTCCACATTGTGCTATTGGATTTGGGGTGCTTTCTTTTTGGGGTGGGAAGGCAACCGTAGTTTCTCAGGAGCAACTTCTAATTGAAGACATGTTTGAAAATATAATTCACTCCAACAGACACTTACGCTCAGTAAGTCTTACCGTGGGTCTTGTTGGAGCACGCCAGCAGACAGCAGGCCCACCAGCCACTCTTCATTATGACTGCACTGAGCTCTTCACAGAGTTCAAGGAAACAGGTCCTCGGGCCCATCCTGCCCAGAGAGGCTAAAATCTGCCTGCCTTCCTCTCACTTCAGAAAAATCAGCAGAGGCAACCACAGTCTTAAATGAGGTCCAGACCATTCTGGACGCAAGCCTAGGCCACTCTCCCCAGCAATTCATGAGTCCTTGTTTATATTTTCCTCCCTTTATTGAGTGCAAGCCCCTTCATTCACAGACTTCTTGCCTTGATGTCAGGTGTGCTCAGCAGTGGAGACAGGCCCAAGACTCTGGAAAGCAGCGGGTGGTGCACAGATGTCAATGGGGCTGCATGTGCAGGAGATCTGCAATTTTTTTTAGCTCCTCTCCCACTGGACTGAGAGGCAGGTGCAGGGGTTGAATGGATGATATCAACACATCCTTACTAATAATCAAAGGTCAGGCTGCAGCCCGGGGAAAGGTGTATCCCTAGGCCTCCTTTCGAGGACTGAGTCATTCCCCAGCTCCAGGGGGGTTTGCAGGTAGATAGAATTCATGGGAAACCACTCAAGTATAAGATATTACACACACACACACACACACACACACACACACACACACACACACACACACACTTTCTGTTGTGATGTCAATAGTCATACAGAGTACTAATTGTAGACATACGCTTCATCCAGTTTCCTATACGTAATTTTGGTCTTGAGTCTGAAGCAGGTAACTAGGGACTTAAGCTTGTACACTCTGGATATATTTAACAGATTGTGTTCCTTTAACCTCTCCGAGATCTGCTGCATATGACATTTGAAATATTTAAGTTTTCTGCAGTGATCCGTGACCATTCCTAACAGCGACTTTTGAAGTCTCCAAAAAGATGATGGGACCCCACAGTGATGATTTCACCCGGATTGTGGTACTGTCACTAAGGTGACAACACCCAAAGATCAGCTTTAGGTTACAAACTACTCAGTACAACCTCAAAGTGCTTAGCTAATATGGTCCAACCACACAGACTACTCTGCCTAGGACTTCACATAAGTCCTGCACTTTCCCATTACATAGACTGGACAACAAACGATACAGCTAACTCTTCTAGAACTTGACAGTTAGCTCAATTTTCTCAGGGTCCCCTAAAGATTCCATCACCCCCAGACAACAGGAAGTAGTTTTAAGAACACAATGCCCACATTCCCAAGAGGAAGGGTGGGTAGTTTTTGGTCATTTGATGGGTTATGGATGTTTGTCATCAATTAGGAAGGTTGGTTGCAAATCGTTACTGGTCATGGTAAGGGAGGAATCTACACAAGGGAGGTAGGATTCAAGGACCTTATCTTAGTTAAGGTTTTTATTGCCGTGAAGAGGCACCATGACCATGTCAACTCTTGCAAAAAAAACATTTAATTGGGATGGCTTGCTTACAGTTTCAGAGGTTTAGCCCATTATGATCATAGTGGGGAGCATGGTGGCATGCAGGCAGACATGGTCCTGGAGGAATAACTGAGAGTCCCACATCTAGAAGGCAACAGGAAGTTGACTGACTGTGACACTGAACAAAACCTTAACCAAAAGACCTCACAGCCACTCTCATAGTGACACACTTCTTCCAACAAGGCCACACCTCCTAATAGTGCCACTCCCTATGAAACTATGGGGGTCAATTATATTCACGTTATCACAGATCTCTTTCTGAAAAGAAAAAGGGGGATATAGAAATGATAGAATAGCCGGGCGGTGGTGGTGCATGCCTTTAATCCCAGCACTCAGGAAGCAGAGGCAGGCAGATCTTTGTGAGTTCGAGCCCAGCCGGCTGTACAAGAGCTAGTTCCAGGACAGGTTTCAAAGCTACAGAGAAACCAAATCTCAAAAAACCAAAAAAAAAAAAAAAAAAAGAAAGAAAGAAAGAAAAGAAATGATAGAATAAAAGTGTAGATAATTAAATCTACTTTTAGACTAGAAAAAAGCAACTAATCTAAAATATTTTACATTGGTGTAGATTTTTGTATATTGATACAAATTTAAGATTATTTTGTTGTATATAATATATATAATTATATATGTTTCTACTCTTGTTTAAGGTATTATACCTTTGCAGCTCGTTTTAAAATGTAGTGTAAAGTTCTAGTCCTTAAAGGCTGTTATTACAAACTGTTTAGGATAATTTTAAAATGTAGGTTAGTAGTTAGACATCTATAACAATCAAATTTGTAGTCATGTAGAAATGTTTTTAGGGTCAAACAGAGATATATTTTAAATAGATGATCTTTAAACACTTTAGAGACCTACAGAAGATGGCATTTAAGGTATTTTAATAACATAAGGTTTTTTCATGGCAGTGAGATAGGTCTGCTCCTTGCAGCATCAATCTACTTAAAAAAAAAATGATGGACATCAAAGAACCTCCATATGGAGTTTGCTTTCAATGTGACAAAGCTAGCCACTGGGCAAGAAATTGCCCTTGCCTTGACTGCTGACAGTATGCTGTCCAAATTGGACAAGCAGGACACAAAAGAAGGTGACTACCTAATTTTGCCAAGACAAGGTAGGAAAATCCTTAAAAATTCCTGCTTCGCAGCCGGACAGTGGTGGCGCACGCCTTTAATCCCAGCACTTGGGAGGCAGAGGCAGGCGGATCTCTGTGAGTTCAAGGCCAGCCTGGTCTACAAGAGCTAGTTCCAGGACAGGCTCCAAAGTTACAGAGAAACCCTGTCTCGAAAAACCAAAAAAAAAAAAAAAAAAAAAACACAAAACAACAACAACAACAAAAATTCCTGCTTCGCAGAAAAGTCTGTCAGATATTCTAGGTCTGTAGGCTGAAGATGGATGTCCCAATGTTACAGAGGAACCTTGGGTGGCTGTCCAGGCAGTCAGCTGTTTCTGTTATTTCTATAGTTTTGGAAGTTGCTTGCTCTGCACTTCCTGTTTACTCAGGTAATATATCCTTCTTGGGTCTCTGATGGTGTTGAAGACTAGATAGTTATAGTTTTACAGTTTTCCTTGTTACAAAATTCAAAAAAGAAACTTACATAAGAAATATAAAGCTTATAAGGTTGAGAAACAGAAAAGCTTAAGTTGTTTACCTAAGAATATCTTTTAAGGTCTGAAAAGGTATTTTTAGGATAGTAATATAAGTTATGATAAAAATAATTTAGGTATAAAACTTTGAACTCATCAAACTAAGATAGAGTAATTTCTCCAAATTTGCAAATGCAAATGGACTGGACATTATAAATGAAATTCTTACTTGATAATTGTTCTTATTGCTTATGGTCTTACTGTATTAAAGTTAAAACTTCCCTTTTTATTTAGACAAAAGGGGAAATGTTATGGGATATTTTTACTCTGTGTAAAGATGTATTGCTGTGATTAGTGTAATAAATAGCTAGGCAGGAGAGAATAGGCGGGACTTCCAGGGAGAGAGGACTCTGGGAAGAAGAAAGGCAAATTTGCCAGTGAGACACAGGGGAAATAGGACATGCAGCATGGAGATGAGGTAACAAACCATACAACAGAACATAGATTTAAAAATATGGGTTAATAAGTTGTAAGAGCCAGCTGGTAAAAAGCCTAAGCTAAAGGCCAAACTTTCATGATTAATAACAAGTCTCCATGTCATTATTAATGATTAATAACAAACTTTCATGATTAATAACAAGTCTCCATGTCATTATTAGTGAGTTGGGGGCCCCCAAAAAAGTCTGACTACACACAAGATCACACCTTCCACAGGTAGCTTGCACCCAGGGATTATCCCACTTGGGCACACAAAACCCAACCACTCCTGTTACAAGGAGAAGGCACCCTTTGTTTGTCCTGGCCACTTGGCTAGCTTACACCCCTAATAACCACACAGAAACTGTATTAATTAAATTACTGCTTGGCCCATTAGCTCTAGCTTCTTATTGGCTAACTCTCACATCTTGATTTAACCAATCTCTATTACTCTATATATCACCACGAGGTCATGGCTTACCAGGAAAGATTCAGCATGTCTGACCTGGCGGCTCCATGGCGGCTCTCTGACTCTGCTTTTCTTCTCAGCATTCAGTTCTGTCTTCTCCATGTCTACCTAAGTTCTGCCCTATCAAAAGGCCAAGGCAGTTTCTTTATCCAACCAATGAAAGCAACACATAAACAGACGGACCTCCTACACCACATTCCTTTTGATTTGAGACATAACCAGTGTCTTAGTTAGGGTTTCTATTTCTATGAGAAGACACCATGACCATGGCAACTCTTATAAAGGAAAAACATTTAACTGAGGTGGCTTACAGTTTCAGAGGTTTAGTCCATTATCAAATTGGGGGACATTGTGCTAGAGAAGGAACTGAGAGTCCTATGTCTTGACCTGAAGGCAACAAGAAATGGTCTCAATGTCACATAAGTGAAGTTTGAGCAAAAGAGACCCCAAAGTTCACCCCCATAGTGACATACTTCCTCCAAAAAGGCCACACCTACTCCAACAAAGTTACACCTCCTAATAGTGCCACTCCCTACAAGTTTATGGGGGACAATTATATTCAAACTACCATATTCCACTCCCTGGCCCACATAAGCTTGTAATAATATCATAATGCAAAATGCATTTAGTCCAACTTCAAAAGTCTCCATCACAGTCTTAACAATGTGTAGAAATCAAAGGTTCAAACTCTCTTCTGAGATTCATAAGAATCTCTTAACTGTAATCCCGTGAAAAATAAAAATAAAAAAATAGATCATATACTTCCAACATATAATGGCACAGGATATACATTATCATTCCAAAACTCAGGGAAGGGAGCATAGTGAGAAAATATTGGACCAAAGCAGACCAAAAATCAGCTGGGCAAACTCCAAAATCTCTGTCTCCATGTCTGATGTCAAAATGCTCTTCAGATCTCCAACGCCTTTCAGCTTTATTAACTGCAACACACTTCTTTCTCTTGGGCTGGCTCCACTCCCTGTTAGCAGCTTTCTTGGCATGTCTCCCATGGGTTTGGCATCTCCAACATCTTGGGGTCTCCAATCCAGGCTTCAACTTCAAAACTTTACTCAATGGCCTTTCTAGGCCTCCATTCAGGGACACCCCTACACACGCCTGGCCTCAGCAGCTTTCCTCAGTAACTCCTTGATGCTAAAGCCAGCACCACGTGACTGAAGCTGTCAAGTTCTGCTGCTGGCTGGGGCTGGAACAGGGTCTGCTCATTCACTCACATCTTTTCCCACTAGGTTTCTGTTTTCCATGCTTTCCTTCACTGCCTAAGCCTTACTGTTCTGGAACTTTCTCTGTAGACGAGGCTGCCTGCAAACTCAGAGATCCACCAGCTTCTGCCTTCTCAGTGCTGGGATTCCTTAATCCCAGGTATGCCTCATCATACCTGGCTCTAAGCTTTTCTTTAATTCCTTTTTGCAAGTTGGAAACTTGGCTGATTGGGATCTTTCCCTGAGGTCACAACTCCCTTTATTCCATTTTTTTTCTTTTAATGTTTATTGATTCTTTGTGGGTTTCACATCATCATCCTGATTCCCCTTATCTCCCTGTTCCTTCCCATCTTCCTTCTGCCCTTGCAAAGCTCCCCCCCAAACAAAACAAAATTTAAAAGAAAAACCAAAAACCAAACCAACCAACCAAATAAACAAAAACAATTAAAGGAGAAGAATCTCATTGTGGGAGATGTCGTGTGGCTCTGTCAGTCACACAGTGTACCCTTTGGTCCATACATCTTTACTGGTAAGTGTTCGTTGCTATGAGTCATGGGTCTAGTTCGAGGCCTCTGGCTTCTGCTATACTATCGACAAGGGACTTTCACTGGGACTCCTCTTGGATATCCTCTTGTCCTGTGTCGTAGAGATCCAGTTTTGAATCTGTAGGTCCAGCCACTTCACAAGTTCCAACCATAAATGAGGTGGATGTTGGGGTGGGCCGACCCATAGCCTGGGTTCTGGGCTTGGGTGATAGCTGGCTTCATCAACCCACCGGTTTTCCTTCATCATCACTACCTGGGTGAGCTCTCCAGCTCTCCCTGAGCTCGGTTACCCGATGCGGCCTGTGACAAGGAATGGAGCCAGCTCTGCTCTCAGGCCCCTGGGTCTAGCTCACGCCACACTCACACCACCAGGGCCAACTCCACCATTTTGGCCCAGCAATGTGTGGGGCCACCTCTCCCAATTGTTGCAGGGGGAATATGGGGAAGGGACCTCAGGTCCGCTTTCCTGCTCTCACACCCTCGGTTCCGGCTCCCCTACATGCCTGCCAACAGGGTCAGGTCTAGTGTGCTGCCCAGGTGGGGTGCAGGGCCCACTCTCCTGTGTGATGCAGCTGGTGAGGGGCAGGGCTACTTCTCCCACTTTCATGACATGAGGTCACTCTTCTTGCCTGCCATAGGTGGCAAAGGGCAAAGGGAGAAGGGCATCTTTCCCTCAGCCATGCTACCACATGGCAGACAAAGTGTGTGTGTGGGGGGGGTCAGCTCTCCTGTTCTCACACCCTCAGGGCCTGCTCACCCTCACCCCTGCCAACAGGGTCAGCTCTAGCGTGCTGCCCAGATACGGTGCGGGGCCGCTCTCCTGAGTGCCACAGCTGGAGAGGGGCAATGTCAACTCCCTCACTCTTGTGATCCTGGGACCAGCTTTATCCTGCTGGTCCCACCCAGTAGGTGGCAAGGGGTAAGGGGCGAGGGGGGATCTCTCCCTCACCACCACACAACTGACAGTGGGGCTAGCTCTCCCACTCTGGCTCACCTGCACTCCCGCCAATGGGGACAGCTCTACTCTTCTGCCCAGGGCAGGTGCAAGGCCAGTTTCGCTTAGTGCCACAGCCAGTGAAGGGTGGGGCCAACTCTGTTCAGCCCTATTCTTCCTGCCTTCACTGATAACAGGAACCATGGACATCAACCCAGGCCCGAGCAGTACTATGGCCCCTGGTGCATGCCACACAGTTCTGTATGGGCCCAGTAGTGGCACAGCCCTCGGACACCACCATGGCCACAGGTCCAGATCCTGGGCATCCATATGGCCTTTGGTGGTAAAACAGGCCACAGATATCAACATAGACTCAGGCTGCAGTAGGACCACATGCCTAGACATGGTCCTTGGTAGCAGCCCAGGCCCAGATGTCATCATGGCCTTTCTTGGCATTACAGGTCACTCATATAGGCATGGCCCTAGTGACAGTGTGGACCCTGAATGCCAACATGTTCCCAGGCATCTGCTTGACCTTTGATGATATCAGGAGTCACAGATATCAACACAGACCATGGCTGTGGTAGGGCCACAGACCCAGACATGGCCCTTGGACACAGTTCAGGTACAGATGGCACCATGGCCCTGCATGGCAGCACAGGCTACCCAGTTCTGTATGGCCCTAGTGGCAGCCTGACCCTCAAACATGGCTTCGGGTATCTGCTCTGACTACAAGTCTCTGCATGGCCCTCAGTTGTGTCAGGGCCTCAGATCAACAGCCCAGATCAAATCATCAGCTTTTACTCAGGTGGCAAGCAGGCCATTCATGTCAGCCTATTCTTCACCAACCTTGCCTCTTCAGATTCACCTTTCTCCCCAGCCCATGAACCATTTTGCCTTTCTCTTCCATTTCCCACCCTGTACTCACTTGCCATAATGATGCTCAACTGCCTGGCACCATTTGTGGCTGTATCCTCCTGTCCAAGCCAAAGGGTCTGCCACAGTGCTGTTGCTGTCCTCCTCTTGTGTGCCCAGGCCTAGAAACACTGGGCCTCCATTTCCTAATCTCCCTGAACTTAGTTTCATTTCACTTCCTGGAGTTCTTTTTTCTCCTCAAATTGTACATTTTGCATTTTTCCTTGCTCAGTTTGTTCCTTTTCATTTTAAATCTGTGTAAGAGTGACCAATAATAACCACACAACAGAGTCAATACTAATCTTTATTGAGAGTTTTTATGTCAATGGAATTAATCTGAATCTCTTTACTTTAGCCTCAGGCTGGCTTTTCAGACAAGGGCAAAAAGCAGCCACATTCTTCACCAAAATATCAAAAGAATGATTTCTAAGCCACATATTAATATTCTTCTTCTCTTAAACCTCTTAAGCCAGGACTCCACAGATCATCAAATCACACTCAGCACCACTGTATTTTCTGTAGCACGATTAATAAAAACCCAGAGAAAGAAATTGGGGTTCAACCTGAAGGTCAAAAAAGCAAAACAGCCGGCTACTGGCTCTTATTTCTACCTCAGTTCAAAATGGTGATCCTGCCTCCAGGAACCTCAAAATGAGACTGTGTGTGAGTGCTGTCCTATCCTGTCTTATATTACTCTCTAATGCTGGGATTAAAGGCGTGTACACTAGTGCCCGGTTTCTATGGCAAACTAGTGTAGCTACTGGGATTAAAGGTGTGAGTCACCACTGCCTGGTCTGTAAGGCTGATCAGTGCAGCTGTTCTACTCTCTGATCTTCAGGCAAGCTTTATTTATTAAAATACAAATGAAATATCACTACAGTCTTCCTTGCTTCTACTAGCATGGCCCATTAAGCAGCACTGAAGGCATTCACCTGTTTTTATAATCTACAATCCCAAGGTCCATGTTCTTTTAAACAAAAGCATGATCAGGCCTGTCACAGCAACATCCCAATACCTGCCACCAACTTCTATCTTAGTTAGGGTTTCTATTGCTGTGAGGAGACACCATTACCATTTGGCAACTCTTATAAAGGGAACACATTTAATTGGGATGGCTTACAGTTTCAGAGATTCAGTTCATTATCTTATTGTGAGACATGGTGATATGCAGGCAGACATGGTACTGGAGAAGGAGCTGAGATTTCTACATCTTGACCTGTGGGTAACAGGAAGTGGTCTCAAAGTCACACTGAGTGAAGCTTGAGCAAAGGAGACCTCAAAGCTTACCTCCACAGTGACATACTTCCTCCAACAAGGTCACATTTCCTATGAGCTTATGGGAGACAATTACATTTAAACTACCATACCTAGGAAGTCACTGAAGCTTTCCAAAGCACTGCACAGTTCCCAGTCCTCTGTCTCTGTTAGGTCAGCCTTCTTCCCTTTCCTACACAGATGCAGAGGCCAAGAGGAACTGCTGAGGAACTTCCTGTGTACTGCTGCTTGAGTTTGTCCCCAAGAAGATGGAGTCAGGGGTGCAACCAGCCAGAGAAGGTGTAGGCTGAGTTTAGGGAAGCTTCAGGTGAAACAGACAAATAGATATTGTGTGATTTGTTTCAGGGATCAACCTACATGAAGCTCGGGGACTTCAATCTTTTGCACATATTCTGCAAAATGTCCAGGGCCTGTCTGAACTTGAAAGAGTCTTTGTTAAATGTGTTGATAATGACAGATGACTCTTTTACTTTTGTTAGACCGTGGGCTGTGTTTTTTGTTTATTTACAATAGGAGAATAGGAAACAGAAACAGAAACATGAAATAAAAGACAAGCAACTGAAATGGGGAAGTCAAATATCCCACCTGAGGAAACGCTTTCCTTAGGAAGACTGGGATTTCCATGGTAACTGTATCCTTCCATCTTTTTCTACATGGTAATACAGTCTTTGATGCTATCTATCTAGTCTCCTTGGGCACCCCTCACTAGCCCATCCCACTTCTTTTTCCAAAAACCCAGGTATCTTTCAGTTAGCGCCATGGAAGCACCAATATAGTCTTCTTGAGTTTTACATTTTGGCACTGACTCCCTTGTTTCTGCACATTAATACATTTTATGCCCCTCATCCCATAACCAACTGCTAATTTATTTTAGAGTAAAAATTTGAACCTTCAGAAGGAAAAGAGAAAGTGGAACTTTTTCTATATTAACATTTACTGAGCCTTATTATGTGCCCGGTTGTTATACTTTAAACCCCAAATGACCTCCATAACCTCATGTTTCAAATGCTTCTTCATTAGCCAGTGGTACTCTTTTGAGAGACTGTGAGAGGTGAGGCCTAGTTGGTAGAACTAGATCACTGGGGGTGATCTTTGAAAGTAGTAACTAGCCATGGTTCCTACTGCACACTCTGCTTCCCAGTCTGTTGTGATGTGAATAGCCTCTGTCACATGCTCCCTCACTGTGATATAACCTGTTCTGCTGTGTCTTTCTCCACCATGATAGATAAAAAAAACATGAGCCAAATAAATCTTTGCTTCTTAAGTGGTTTTTACAGGTATTTTGATCTCCAATGCAAAAGTAACTAATATGGAAGTGTTCAGGGATATAGGCTAAAGATATCCTATGTGCTGTAGGCAACACTTCATAGGCACTACTTGTGGGATTTGGAAAACCACAATACTGATAGAAATATGTACAGTGAAGGCTGAGCTTATGCAGATTCAGATGGGAACAAGAACTCCATTGGGAATTAGGATAGAGACCATTTTCTTTTTTACATTCTGTAAAGATGACTCTGTTTTGTTCATTACTGAGAATGTGAGTAAGATTGAATTAAAATGTTATGGGTTAATTTGATGAAGGAAATTTCACGATCCCATAGAATTCTGCCTGTCTCATAGTAACTGTACCTGCTTTTGGCTAGGTTTATAGTGGGAATCAAAAAGAAGAGTCAAAAGATTTTTTTAAGTGCACTTTAGTCAGAAATTTATCATGTTTGAAGTGGCAGAAGAAGAGGCCTTAGTTCTCAAAGAGATTAGCATCATTAATAAAATACCAAGGATGTTGTACTTGGATGTGCATAAAATGTATTAATGTGCAGAAACATGGTAACCATACACAAAGTATGAAACTCAAAGGAACACTAGACAATGATGCTTCTATCATGATAAGTAAAAGGAGAGAGGCCTGAGCTTCAGGAAGAAAAGTGGGCACACTATGCATGGTTAAGGAGACTAGACATACAGCATTAAGGGTGGCCTTTCCATGCAGATGAAGGCACCAAAGTAAACCCCCACCAGAACTGCCCATTAGGTTCTGCCTATAGCATGTAACACTTTAGCCCACAGCTTCAAGGTCTTCCAAATTCCTCTCACAAACCAGTTCCAAAGGCCTAAGAACCACATTGTCAGATTTAGTCACATAACAACCCCACTCCTGGTACCAATTTTCTATAGGGAAATAATAGGAAAGGTATCTTGAAGGCATTCCACTAATTGACAAGATCCTACCCATTGTAGACTCTAGAATTTTAACTTCAAATTCATTTGAAAGTCTTTTCTTTAGAGAAAGGATACTGCTGGGCATTCTACTTGTACAGAGAGGCCTAAGGAAGCATCTTTCCAAGCTCAGTCACATAGATACTCACAGAGGCCACTGCAACTATGGCCCAATAAGGCCCTACAATTCAAGGTGGTGGTAGAACTTGGCATTATCTGTGTGGTACTGTTTTGATTCTTGAATTTTGAAGAATTCAAGAATCATGAGCTATGGGGATTCCATCAAACTATTTGAGAAAAGCTTACAGTGACAGTTAATGTTTAGCAGGGACAGATTCTCTGTAGGTTTGCCCTTAGGAGGGCCATAAATGAAGAGGTGAGGGTTATTGTGAAATATTCCTTATACTGTGTGAAGATGTATCACTATGATTGGTTTAGTAAAGAGCTGAATGGTCAATAGCTAGGCAGAAAGGTTAGATGGGACTTCTGGGGACAGAAAGACCTTGGGGAAGAAGAAAGGAAGAGTGACCAGCCAGACACAGAGGAAGCAGGACATGTAGGAGGAAAGATAAAAGCTAGAAGCCATGTAACAGCATGATGATTAGTAGAAATGGGCTGATTCAAGTTATAAGAGCTAGTTAGAAACAAGCCTGGGCTAAGGCCAAGATTTTGTAAATCATAATAAGTCTCCATATCATTATTTGGGAGCTAGCAGGACAGAGAAAGACTTAGTTCAGAGGGTGAAGCTAAATTTCAGTGGAGACCCCAGGATGATGGAGATGCCGGGAACATGGGGCATGCACAGCCAGCCCAGTAGAGAAGACAGTGGGCTGTAATGGTTTGCCAGTCCACTGAACCTCAATCAGGACCCTTTCTGCTCTAAACAGTCGATGTGGAGCCATAGGACCTGTGTTTGTGCTGGCAAGTTTCTTTCCTTGCCATTATCCTGTTCCTCCTTTGTGGGCGGCAATGTTTACTCCGTGCTGTGCTTTATTAGCAACAAGGCACCTTGCTTTTTATTTTATAGGGGCTCACTCGCAGCTCGGAGATTGCCTTGAGTCACAGAAGAGACAGAGACATTTGAGCAACACTGGCAGGGTTAAGACCTAGGGGACTGTATTGGCTACTTTTCTGCTTCCTGTGACCACAAACCTGATAAGAAGCAACCTAAAGAGGAAGAATTGACTTTGTCACTGTTTGAGGTGATGTGGTCCATCATGGTGGGGAAAGCTTAGAAAGCATGAAAAGGAAAAAGGAGCAGGTAAGCGGAGCGTTCATCTTTCTCTGGTTCCTGACTGTAGGCAAATATGACCAGCTTCCAGTTCAAGAGATGATGTCACCCCACGTTCATGGTGACCTTTACCTCAGCTAAACCTCTCTGAAATCTCTGCGCTTACATCCAGAGCTGTGCCTCAGTCTTGTAGGTCTTTCTTGTTAAATAATATATTTCTCTGTATTTTATGTGCATTGGTATTTTGTCTGTATATACCAGGGTGTTGGAGCCCCTGGGACAGGAGTTGTAGGCAGTTGTGAGCTGTCATGTTCATGCTGGGAATTGAACCTGGGTCCTCTGGAAGAGCAGCCAGTGCTCTTAACCACTGGAACCATCTCACCAGCCCCTTTCTTAGGTGTTTCCAAATCTAATTAAACATACAATAAAATGCAACAATCACAGGCATGCTTGAAGTTGTACTAAATGTATTTTGCATTATGGGATGGCTGTGTCCCTTTGGAAATAAGGGAGAAATACTATAGTTTGAATCTGAGATGTCCCCTATAGATTCATGGCTTGAATTCTTGTCCTCAGGTGGTGGTGCTACTTGGAGAGGCTATGAAACGTTTAGGTGGCAGAAGTAGGCCACTAGGTGTTGTACCCCGAGCCTGGTTCCTGTCATGCATACTGTTTCCTGATTTACTGTGATGAGGACACTCTCTGCTGCATGCATGCTCCCACAGTCATGAACTGATCCGCTCTGTCTTGCCTTTCTCACCATGAGGGACCTGAGCCCTCTGAAACCAGGAGTTAAAAGAACCTTTCCTCTCTTAAAATGTTTCCAGCAGGTGGTTTGGTTCCAGCAAAGCAAACATAACTAATACGTAAGCATTTTAGAGACTGGAGAGATGGCTCAGCAGTTAAAAGCAATTCTTGCTCTTGTACAGGATGTAGGCTTCCATTTCCAGCGCCCACGTGGTGGCTCACAACTATCTGTAACTCCAGTTCCAGGGGATCTGACACCCTTTTCTGACCACCATGGGCACCAGGTACTCCTGTGGTACAGATACACATGTAAACAAACACTCATGCACATAAACAAAATAAATCTATATATGTTTTTTTAAAAAAAACTTAAATTCTTTCACTTATTCTCTTACTTGTATTCCTAGCGAGCCTAAGAGGCAGCCACCATTGTTATTCCAATTTTATAGATAAGAAAGGCGAGGCCTGGCCAAGTTAAGAAACTTGTGTCTGGTCCAAGAGCTGTGAAACTCTTAGTCACATACACTGCAGACTCCCTGGGGACAAAGAAACTGGAGGCAATACAGAGTCTGTGGTTAACTATGGGGCCTAATGTAAGAGCCTGAGCTTCTGCAGGCAGATTGGAACTGGAAGGTCCCAGACCAGTCTTTGCCTTGTAAACTAAGGCAGCACTGTGAAGGGAAGCGCCAGGCTACAGGTGAGGAAGCCCCTGGCTCAGAAGCTGCAGACAGTGGCTTCTGCCCCAGCCAAGAGGAACTAGATAGACCAGTTTTTCTTGCTTTTGCAAAAGTAGGTTCAGGCATAAGAGCAAATCTTAAGAGATCAAGCAGAGCTCCATCCCCGACCCCCAGTATCCACCTTGGTAGGAAATTGTGAGTGTCAAGAGGGTAGGTGGGGGTGCTTTGTGAAAAGATCGCCCTCGCAAGGGAGTTTTCAGTACACAGATCCTCCCAAGACTCTTGGTTCTTTCTCCTTTCAATCATTCACTCACCATCCATGGAGTGCCCACCTATCAGATGGGCTCAAGGCCTTCCATGGAACCCGTAGGTCAGGGTAGGCCAGGCCTACTTGATCCTAGCTGACCACTGCCCTGTCTATTCTGTCTAAGCCTGGTTACCTAAACACAGATGGTCCCATGGCTTGCACAGATATTGGTAACTGGAGTTCTTCATGATCATGGACAGAGAACAGCCAGAGTGTGGGAAGGTCCGTTTGCCACTCAAACCCCAACTTCTCTATGTTGGAAGACTAGATTCCATATCGCCTTCTTAGTATCAAGAGTTCATTCTGATGCTGTTGGCCCAGGCCCAGGCCCCTTCTTTCCTGTCTAGGGTAGGAATCATGAGATAGGCCAAGCTGCCTCACTGCATATGTGAGAAACTCCTTCGGCTGGGAGTAGGCACTACATGTCTGTGACATCTCATGGTGGGAGAAGCAGAATTGGGAAGACAGTGTTCAAAGACTGAGTGGATTACATGGCCAGACTGTCTACAAAAACAAAGAGGAAGGGAGGGAGGAAGGGAAGTAGGAAGGGAGGGAGGGAGGGAAGCAGGAAGGGAAGAGGAGGGAGGGAAGGAGAGAGAGAGGGAGAAGGATCTTAGTGACCAGCTTTCTATTACAGCCAGAGGCCTGGACCAGTGCTGGCCCCAGGCTGGTGTCTTCAAGCCCTGCTCTACAAAGCTGGGGCTTTTACCTCTGCAGCCAAGGGTTTCCTTTGGATCAAGTCAATCATCTTCAAGCACAGATCAGTCACAGTGAAGCAGCCGTGCTGCAGAAGGTGGCCGTGGCACGAAGCAGAGCATGGGTTTCAGTCCAGCATCACCTCTGGAAGCATAACTTCTCAGAACAGCGTTTTCTGTCATAGCTGAGAATACAGAATCTCCCACAATTTTCCAAGCAGCAGAAGTGCTATAGGAGAGAGGCTCAGACCTGCAACAAGCATGTGGTTGTCACTGGGTAGGTGTCAAACAGCCAGTGACTTCAGATCCAAGGTCACTGTTTCTGCTTGACCATAAGGGAGCTGAAGGTGATATAAACAACTCTACACTAAAGAAATCCTATAATTTTATAGAGTTTTTTCTTTATGTTTTCTTTTTCTTTTTGAGACTGTGTCTCTCTACATAGCCCTGGCTGTCCTGAAACTTACTCTGTAGGTCAGGCTAGACTTGAACTCACAGAGAGAGATCCACTGACCTGTTCTTCCCAAGCACTGAGATTAAAGGTGTAGGCCACCAAACAAAGCTTTAGTTGTTTTATTTATTTGTTTTGCTGTCATTTTTGTGACAGGGCTTCATGTAGCCCCGGGTAGCCATGAGCTCTATATGTATTCAAGGACAGCAACTGAACCCCTTCTTCCTGCCGCTGCCTGACGAGTGCTGGTGTTACAGGCATGTATCACCATGTCTGGCAAGTTTTAAATGCAGTGCTGGATCTCTCACAATAAGCATGCACATATGTATGTGCCTCGGTGTGCTCAGGCAACTGTGGCATGAGACAGAAATGAGCACCAAGTGAACATTTGACCAATTTTAAATCCCTGTGCTTTTTGTAAGAGAATGTGTAATGATGGGGTGTGCACAGTCTTTGGAGTAAAGTCTTCTGAACGTGGGACTAGATGGTGGGCTGGAGGCCTGGGAGTTGCCCTCTTCCTGAGGTACTTAGAGGTTTATAAAGGTCACGCCTCCAGCATGACGCAAAGCAGACGTGCATTACCCTTTGGCAGCACAGCTTCAGTGACAAAATTTCCACTGAAGAACCCAAGGTTCCACTTTGAGTTGCTTGGGTGATTATAAACAAGGATGGGGCAATCCAGGGTTACAGACTGGGGAGATCCAGAGTTACAGGACAGAGAGACTCTGCAGACCAGAGGAACAATGCTCTCTGTTCTTCCTGCTTCCGCCCAGATACGGAGAAAAGATGCACCCAACAGAACAGCCGGAGCACACTAACTATGGCCCAGCACATCATGGGGAAGACACGTGGAAAGGCCCCAGGGATAACTGCAGACAGAATTTAGACCAGACAAGGTAGCAGACTGTTGCACTTTGGCTTACCCTAGCTGGGAGGAACATGGGGTGAACACCAGACCCATGTGGTTGTTTTAATTATGTGCCATTGTTTTCTTCTGGTGTAACTATATTTATCCTCAAATTAACAGTTTTGCCTGGTTCCCCATACATCGTGGACTGGGTCATTTACACGACAGTTTTGTTGACACGCCCCTACAGGTATTGCCAAGGACATGGCACACTTGGAAAGGCCTCATGACTGTGAAAGTCGCCTGGTGCCACATGGACAGGCAGACTGGGCCACCCCCTGGAGAGTGGGCTTGGCTGAGGGCTGGATATGAGATTTTTAAAAACGCATATTGTAGCTTTTCTCCCATGGCGGAGAGGGGAGCTTTGAGAAGCACAGTGCATAAATAATTGAGAGCTACGCCTTACTTGAGGGATGCCAGCTGCTGAACAGTAGCCTACGTTTAACAAAGATGTGGAGCTTGGCAGCATCTCTAACTAGCCCTCCTTTGCTACCTGAAATCATTATTCCTATGTACTTGGGCTGTTTCCAATGCTCTACCTTCTAAAACCTTCTAGAATGAGATGTCCTCTTCTCTCTTGATGGGATATATAAGGAACCTTATAGCCTCCCTCATTCATCAGCTTTCCGCCTGACTGTGGGACAGATCACAATGCAGGGGATACGTCAGTCCTGACCACCCTCCTGTTGGGTAGCAATAAGTTTGCGCTGACTCCCTAAAGAAGGCTCAGTCTACTAGAAATACGCTCCCCCTATTCCTACTTGAGAATCAACTTCAAAAACTACTCTCGGAGACTTAATTCCTCCCCTTCCCCACCCTGTTGTCTTGACTTACTGGGAAATAAGAATATCCAAGATGTCAACACAAGGAGGAATGAAACCAAACAAGCAATGGGTGTTTTCTGGAATTGTTCCTCTTGTTACTGAGTGCCTAACCCATGGTAGCCTCTGTGCTCGGCACTAGAGACACAACAGACTCTGCCCTCATGGAACCTGTCGGTTAAAGAGACAGTCGTGGTGAAGAGGTTTAATACAATAACACTGAGTTACAAAGGCGAAATGTACCGGCATTTAATTTCTAAACACAGGGTATTATGAACAAAAGAGCTGACCTAGCTGGAGTATGGAGCAGGAAGTTTGACAAGGGAGAATGAACTTAAGAGAGATGGAGAAGTTGGAGATCTTGGGAGTGGGGAGGGCATGGGGATATTGGAACAGAATGTCCAAAAGATCTGAAGCAAGGTGAGCATGGCTTATTTCAGGAACCAAATGAATGGTGTGGTGGGTTGAGCTGCATCCTCTGAAAAATGACATGTTCAAGTCCTGACTCCTCCAGTTCCTCATAATATGACTGTCATTTGTTTTCCATCACTACAATGATATAGACAAGGCTGGGAGCTTTACAAAGTGAAGGTGTTTATTCAGCTCTGGGTTTTGGAGATTGAAAAGCATAGTGTTGGGACTAGCTCTTCTCGAGGTATCTCATGGTAGATAGCAGGAGTGTGTGTGTGAGAGAGACAATAGCCAATAATGACTTCTTACAGGGTCCCATATCTTAAGGACTCCAAACAGCTCTCAGTGTCACTACAGCAAGCATAAATCTCCCAGCACATGGGACTTTGGGAGACATGCACACTCCGTAGCAATGCACTGATTTTGAAAGAGAATTATTGCAGATATATGTTGTAGGAGGCTGCTTGTTTGTTTCCTGACTTCCCGGCAGCTCAGGCCCGAAATAACCACACAGAAATTGTATCAGTTAAATCACTGCTTGGCCCATTAGCTCTAGCTTCTCATTGTCTAACTCTTACATTTTAATTTAACCCATTTCTATTAATCTGTGTATCCCCACAAAGCTGTGGCTTACTGGGTAAAGTTCCAGCGTCTGTCTCTGGTGGGGCTACATGGCTTCTCCTGACTCCACCCTCTTTCTCCCAGCATTCAGTTTAGTTTTCCCCACCTAGTTCTACTCAGTCCTATCAACAGGCCAAGGCAGTTTCTTTATTATCCAATGGTATTCACAGCATACAGAAGGGAATCCCACATCAGATATAATTAGGGCACACTGGAGTAGGGTGGGCCTCCTGCATGTAACAATAGAGAGTCCAGGAGAGTGACAGGTGACAGAAATCCAAGACTGGAGAGATGCTCATCCAAGCCAAGCAAAGCTAGGGGGTGCTGGTCAACAACCAAGAGCTAGGACAAAGCAAGGAAGGGTCTGCTGGCAGTGCTCAGAGAACTTGATGGCTGACTGGCAATCTCCAGAAGTCTGTGGAGTTTTGTGACCCTAAGAATCAGCAGGGTTGAGCTGTGGTACGAAGAGGGTGAGGGAGGATGGGAAAAGTCAGATCACCCTGGCTCAAGATGCTGATCTTCACCTGGGAGCACTGAGGTTGTATGAGGAGTTTCAGCAGGAGAGTGATGGTGTTTCCCTCTCGTGGTAGAACTAGTGCTGAGCTTGCAGTATGGGGAAACGGGAGTAGGGAAAGGGCTGGGCTCCCCAGAAGCAGACCCTAGATAGAGCTGCAGCTGATAGAGCAGCCACCATCCTGCTGGGCCACCCTGGCTGATGCGACCAGACATTGAAACTTCCACTGTGGTCAGTCATAAGACACGTGACATCTTAGAAGGGTGTGACTGAGGTGGTTGTATGCAGTGGGCCAGGTTGAACCCACTACAACAGGCAATGGGAACCAAGGTGATGATGACCTTGGCCAGTTTGTGCCTGTGGAGACTCAGGGAAGGGGGCTAGTTCAGGAGTGGGTTAGGAGCTGGGATGTGACAGACCTCGATGGAATGAATGCTGGGAGAATGGGGGTGTTGGAGAGAAAGGAGTGTCAATGATGGCTTCTGGGTTTTGACTTTGCACTACAGGGGTGGAAATGGAACTCTGTAAAAGAACAGATGTGAGGCAGTGGAAGATGGTGTGTTGGTGAGGGCATGGCTAATAAGAGCTAGCCGGACTAGTAAGGGAGAAAACCCCAAAAGAATACACGTATGTACATACGTGAGAAATGGTACACATGTGTACACACACACTCACACACACACACACACACACTATTTTGGTTTCAAGAAGAGTTACACGCTTGTATCTCACTCTTAGAAAGACCATCTAGGAGCTGGGGAGATGGTGCACTGGGCAAGAGCCCTTGCTGTGCAAGCATGAGGACCTGAATTTGAATTTGTGTCACTAGCATCCATGCAAAGAGCAGTGGTCCCACGTGTGCACACATGTTAGTGCTGGCCGGGCAAAGACAGGAGGATTGCTCAGCTTGCTGGTCATGAGCTTGGCAGGAAATGCTTAGTTCAGATTCAGTGAGAGACCCTGTTTTCAGAGAGTAAAGTAGACAGTGATAGAGGAGACACCTCTGGTTTCCACACACTCATCCCACACATATAAATGCCCACACATCTATGCAACACACACACTGAAGAAAACCTTCTTCTGCTCTAATTTGAATCAGTCCCCACAGCACACATGATAAAAAAAAAATAAGATTAAACAAAAAAATGTGTGCAGGTATGATTATTTGTATCAGAAAGAACAAGTTGGTTATGCTACAATAATAAACATCCCCAGACTCCTAGGACCTTAGATTTACAAGGGCTTATGTCTTTCCTATAGTACAAGTGATATTTAGGTGAATCAGACTTTATTCTGCATATTGTCCCTGAGACCCACCTGCAGACTTCCTAGCTTGCTGACCCCCAGTTTGTGACTCAGTTCAGGGGCACCCTTTCCAGGCTGCATGTCCAAATGACCTCCTGTAAGCCCTTGTTCATGTCTCTGTTTCCTCCGGGACAGAAGGTGTTAGTAACACCCAGATGAATGAAGGAGTGCTAGCCACCCAGAGCTTTCTTTTCCAGTCAATGAAAATAGGAAGTACCTCCCCTCACAGCTCAGGAGATTTGTGAAAGAGGAGGCAAAGCGAGTTTTAAGAGCCAGAGATGATGGCTGACGCCAGGACACAGTGCCTTCTAGGCATTACAGGACTGGCACACATATGAACTCAGAGAGACTGTGGCGGCATGCACAGGACCAGCACGGGTTCAAGGCAGACAGGGTCCCAGCTCTGAGAGCGGGAAGAGGACATGAGCTCCCACCCTTAACCAAGAAGCGATCTCCGGTTGATATCTGCTTGCAAAGGAAGACTTAGTTTTCTTCATGGAGCGTCACTGGGTGTATAAACCACACTTAAGGGCAGGCCCCATGCCCAGAAGTAGGCAGCCAACACAAAATGAACTCAGTTTGCCTCGTGATGCTTTGTTTGGGCATTATTATGTCTTATTGATCTTTTCCTTGTATACTAATGGTTTGTGTGCATGTCTGTGTATATGTGTGTGTATGTATGTGTGTCTCTTGTACTCTTTCTTTTTTAATTTTATTGTTTTAATTCTGGGTTTTTTGTTTTGTTTTGTTTGCCTGTTTGTTCGAGAGAGAGAGAGAGAGAGAGAGAGGTCATGGGGATGGGCAGGTGGGGAGATGGGGAGGCTATCTGGGAGCAGTTCAGGGAAAGGAAACAGTAGTCAGAATATTATATACATGAAGAAAACATTTTTAATAAAAACATCAAAATTAATGTGGAAAGCAGTATCAGTAGGTGCAGGGCTCTTTATTCAAGCTCTGGCCTTTGTTTTTGGCTTCTTGAGGTAGGGTATCTTATGTCACTAACTCTGGTCTCAAACTCACAATCCTCCTGCCTCAGCCTTCTAAGTGCTAGGATGCTAGACATTCATCTCTGTTCCCAGCTCCAACCAAGGTTTGGAAGCAATTATCAATCTGGATAACGTTTTCTTTTTCAAATAAGAAACTTAGAAATGAACTACCGTACAGTGTACTATGAAGCTACAGAGGATGGCTAACAGAATTGCTTTTTAAGTCTGAGTGCGGTTTTACCAGAAAGCTGAAGAGGGCTAGGTGTGACCTTGAATATCTAGGTTGCAAAAGAAAGAATCTAAAAATTCCCAGTGGTGTCCCGGACTCTATTCACAGGCACATGTTCTTTCCACGGATCTCAGAAGCGAGAAGATTTCCATGAGATTTCAAAGGAGGCATGACCTACGTCTTTATCATACCAGATATAGCGATTCCAACAGGCCTAGGAAAATACAGCCCCGGGAGAACCAAGGCTCTGAGGGAACTGTTGGCTTCCCTAGAGGAAGAAGGAAAAGTGCTGTCCTCTTGAGGCTGTCTTCCCCAAAGTTCTGTGCTCTCCAGGGCGTCATGTTGCCACCTGCAGCTTGCCCCCTGAGTCACCAACCCCAGTGGCTGCCACCCATGGGGAGACGGGTCTCAGCTTCAGCAGCAGCTACATTGCTTGAAACCAGATTAGGTTTGAATCATTGCCTGATCTGAATCTCTGAAGATAAACATCACAGGTAAGCTTATGGTTTTTCAGTTGGTTTAGGGATGAATGTGCTGGATTGGGTGCCCCTTTCAGGCCCCACCCTACTCTACCCAGAGCCTGCAGGCTACAGAGAGGTGCCATGTCAAGTTTTCCACTCTTAAGATGACAGAATACCTTGCCTTGCTAAATGTGTTTTTAAAATATAGCCAAGGCTCCATCAGATTTGAGTTTCTGGATGTCAGTGACCAAATGATATATCTTCAAAAAAACATTATTACATTTTATCTATTTATTTAATGCATGCATGTGTGCTATGTCCTAACATGTTTGGAGGACACAGGACAACTTGCAGGGGTTAGTCCTTCTCCCTCCACCATGTGGATTCTGGGATCAAACTCAGATTGTCAGGCTTAGCAGCAATCACCTTTACCTACTGAGCCATTTTGTTAGCCCAAGTGGTATAACTTTTAAAAATTGATTAAGCTTCCAAGAGTCAAGAGGCTTTTTGGTGTTGTAATCAAATGCAGTCAGGTTGGAGATGTGACTCAGGGTCAGCACTTGCCTGGCATGTGGAAGGCACTGAATTTGATCCCCAGTAATAAAAAAAAGTTAGAAAGCACATTATTCGGGTGGTCTGGGCTAGTGGAGAGCATGAGCAACCCTTTGAGTTCCTATGGATGAATGCTGAGGAACTCTTTCTATATAAGTCATATCTCAGAGAAAGGGAGAAAAGCAGAGAGAGACTTCTGATGAAGAGATGGAATAAGAGAGATGGATATACTCCCTGCTTGGAAGACCTAAGAAAAGACAAAATCCATTAAGTATATAAAGGAATAGCTTTGAAGACACAGATAATGGACAATGGGAGAAAGAGAATCAAGATGAGCCCGGCTTAGGGTCCCGTGAACTTTCCTAGCCATGGCTCAGCTTGGGGGAACAGAGCTGAGGAGACAGAGGAGAAACCAAGGGGACAAGGGCAGCTGAAGTGTGTAGGGTAGGGGTGAGGACAAGGAAGAGGGAGACGCTGGAGAGAAAAGCCCTGAGCCCTTCAGGTCTCGGGTGTTGAGCGGGAAGGATGGGCACACGCTTCTGAGAAAAAGACCCTCAATCTGGAAGAAGGACATCCAAAGAGCTCAGTGGAATGGCTCCCGCTGTGCACCGCCCCTTCCCAACAGCTCTGCAGGGGGAAGGAATAATTCACAGGGTAGTGAGCGGACTGTTCAAGGTGTTGCCTCAGTGGTAAGCAATTAACCCAGCACAGAGCGCTACTCCGGACCCATCTAATGAGCTGAGAGGGGAGACCCAAAGCTCCAACTGTTTCCAAACTCAGCTTTAGAATGCTCTTAGCAGGGAGCGCTTGTTCTCACAGAGGACCCGAGTTCAATTCCCAGCACAGAAACTCACAACCATCTGTAACTTCAACTCAAGGAAATCCAAAATGGTCCTCTGGTACGTTCACATGTGTGGTACACACACACACATACACACACACACACACACGTACATGTACATGCACACATACACATGCATATACACTCACACAGAGAGGAAGAGAGAGGGGGACACACGGATACACATGGCACATACAAAAGTTTGAGCACTACTGGCTAAATGAATTAAGTTCCTTTGTTCTCTCATTCTAAAGATTCCTCATAATTATTTCCTCTTTCTAAGTAAGTACATAGGATTATATTTGGAACTATTTCTTGGTCCTAATACCTCCTAAATGGGTTCAGTTAGGGTCTTTCAATGCATACAGTATTTCTACTCTAATTTAGCAGCATAAAAATTCGAGGCTAATTCTTATATCTCACACCTCTCTTTTAAAATCTCTCTTGCAATGAACCAGAATTTCATATAGAATGTTTTCAATAAATAATAGGTGAGATTTTTTAATAAAAAAAAAAGACTTTGACTTAAGTCTTTGTCTACAGCATGTTGCAAATGCCTGCTACATGGACCATGCTTCCTTCCTCCTATGCCCAGCATATGAGGTGCTGTGGGCATAAATACCCAGGCTAGCCTTTGCTTTCTGAACACCCAGAGGCTCTACTTACAGTATGCAAATCCGTGGAGTCCCCTGGACCTTAGCAGAGCCCACATAATGCCATCAGGTTAAGGTCTATGATCATGACCAATATAGGCACACCATAGTCTATGAAATGGAGCAGGCTCGAGACTTTGCCATGCAAGCAAACCCATTTCCCTTACCCTGGTCTGCAGAAAAGGTGGACATTCCTCATGCCCTGAGAGGCTTGCCCCTCATGGGTTCCATGAGGAGTCTGAAGACAGACTTTCAAGAAAGCATTTGGGTTACTGTGGGCAAATTTCCACTCCCTGTAACATAAAAGGGACACTTATTCGCAGCTGGAAGAAGACAATAGCATCCTTTCGGTTGGTGAGGTGGTTTCTGCCGCACAGGCTGGCTCAGATATGGAGCGTGATGACCCTCCAGGGAAGGCAGGAAGCCTGGAGCCAGTTCATTAGGCCAGCCGAGGTGGCAGGCTGAGAGATGGCTGCCGTTGGAAGCTGAGCAGTCTGCCTGCAGTGTGTGAAGATACCAAGTGTGACCACTGTGGTTCACCTGAAGGAACCTTAACTAAAACAGGAATCTAGCTTCCTGGAGACCCTGAATGAAATTAGCTGCAATTCCACCCAGAGAAGCACACCCCCAGCGGCAGGCAGTGCATGCCTTCCCAGATCTGCTCACATCACTGTTGGTCTATGAAACAAAGGAGTTTATCCCAGACATATCATTTATTTGCATAAGCTGCTTTGGGACACACACTATAGAGTGCCCCTGTCTCTACCCAGGCACCCTACAAACACACATTACCATTGCTGGAGACACAGACCCAGTCTTTAAAATGTTAAAAAACAAAACAACAACAAAAAAACCCCATGTGGTGTTGTGGACAGTTCTTGATTTCATAGGTAACACATCTACACACCAACTAGACTTTGGAGAAACAGGGAGGGAAGGAGGTTGTCTGCAGGATCCAGTGGACTTGGTGGGTCTCCATGTAGAGACAGACAAGGGCCAAACACCACCACCACCAGCAGCACCAGCAGCGGCAGCAGCAGCAGCAGCAGCGGGACCCCACTCCTCCAACCTCTGCTGGACCCTCGGTTATTCATTCGTAAGTTGAGTTTTGGTGCTTAGAGGCTACTACTAGAGGCTCTGGGGGACAAAGCAACACACAAGACAGATGGCATCAAGTACAAATGCAACACAATCTCAGATGTCAATAAGCACCCCCACCCCCAAAAAAGAACAGAAAGAAACAATGTATGGTTTATATTCTCAGTCAGTGGGCCCATAAGTGTCTAAGGGTCTGCGATATAACCGTGCTTCCTCATCTGCTCTTTATATACACTCACTGCTCCCCCTTTGACTGCAGTGCTGTATACCAAAAGCTCATAATAGGAATCGTGAGGATTGGAACACTGGATGAAAAGCGAGCCATGCACAGGCAGGGACAGGCACATTACACACTCCAACCAAAATCAGCAGCAAGAACACTGGGTAAAGATCAGAGAAATGAGCCAGAAGGGCCCAGGAATGCGAGGCCAGCCAGGGTGGGAATGGTGGTGGCCCTGTAGGGAGCCACCTCTGCCAACTCCAGGAACAGTAAGTGGGGGGCAAGAATGGGGCCCAGTGAGAGGAGAACTGGAAATGAGGAAGTGAATGAGGCAGGCTCTCATCTTGAAAACACTCTGTGGCTGTTGCTCTGTGACCAGAAGTGACTCTTGTTTTAAAAGGGCACTTATACAGCCAAAGAAAAATTCAGCTGCTCCTTTAATCTCCATCCCTCTCCTTTTCTCTCTCCTCGGGCTCACAGGGCTTTCTGTGGGTATGCCAAAACCCTTCTGTCCAGATTCAACAGCTGCTCACAGCAACCCAGCTTCGGTTAGTGTTAGGTGGAGGAGGCAGGTGGTGTGAGGGCTGCACTTTGTATAGCTTTTCTTGGTAACAGTTAAACCCACATAGCCAACAAGGGTCAAGTTCAAATAGTCCATGGACTCACATTCTGGTCACTTGATTTATATTGTGTCAAATTTTCTCCTTAACTGAGTATACAACTCCGATCTTCTCAGCTTCCCTCAGCCTGACTTTCTGCTTCTGTCTGGTGCTCGCGTTGGAGGAAGGAGAAAGGCTGTTGCTTCGCCAGCTCACCTGCCATCTTGCCCAGCGGGAACATCCCATCTGTTCTCCATTTTTTTCCCAGCAGGAAGGCTTCAATTAGGTTTACTTCTAATGTGTTTAAAGTTATAGAAATGATTCAAGGATTCTTTTCCTGACTTGAAATTAAAACCAGATTATTATTAAATAACAAAATCACATTTAAATAATCAACATATTTTATGGGCTGGTGAGATTGTTCAATGGGTAAGTTTTCTGTGCACACCTGAGCTTGATCTCCAGGTCCCGCTAGGGAAGAAGCTATGCAGACACACAGACACACACAGACACACATACACACAGACATACACCCACATACACACACTTACACACAGAGACACACAGAGATACGAGACACAGAGACACACACAAACACACAGAGAGAGACATACATACTAAACACTGACACACAAGCACACACACACACACACACACTATAATTTTGGCAAGAAGATAAGTAATAGACACCTTTTAAATGTCAGCTGGCTGTAGATGTAGCTTAATTGACTGAGTGCTCACTGACACTCACGAAGCCCTGAGTTCAATTCCCAGCACCACATAAATCCAGGAGTGGTGGCACCTGCCTATAATCCCAGCACTCAGAAGGTAGAGGTAGGAGGATCTCTATGAGTGCAAGGACAGTCTAATCTAAATATCAAGTTCCATGCCAGCCAAGAACTACACAATGAGGTGAGAAAGAGGAGGATATTTGGCTGTATGTTAAATTGGAGGCCAGCCTGGGTTACATGAGATCCTGATTGCAAGTGAATGGATAAAATAAGGCAGACTCATTTAAGAACTAGTGTTAACATGTAAGTGCCAAATCATAAACCACAAAAGAAAAATAGGTAAATTGATTGAAAATTTAAATTTCTTTGATGTAAATGTTAAGACCAAGAAAGTAAAACTGTAACTCAGAGACTGGGAGAAAATATTCACGAAGCATGTAACTGGTGAGAGAGCTGCGCCAGAATACATGAGGAATTTTACAACTCACCAGAAGGCAAATAATTCCACTAAAAATTGGGCAAAGGGGGCTGGAGAGTAGCTTGGTGGGAGAGAGCTCACCTGGCATGCACAAGGTCCTAGGTTCAATGCCAGGCACCAGTAATAATAAAGGGCCAAGGATTATGATAAACACTCTTGCAGAGAAAATGTACAAGTAAATGGCCCATAAGCATATAAAATGTTCAGTATTAGCCCTCAGGGAAATGCAAATCAAAACCTCAGTGATAATACCGTAACTTCTGACTCCCTAGACTGAGAATGACCAAGGGTAGATTAACCAGCGCCTGGAGAAGGTTTGGAGAGCAGCTGGAACCTTGGTACCAGCAGGGAGGAAGTAAGCCAGGAGTGGTGGCGCATGCCTTTCATCCCAGCACTCAGGTGGCAGAGGCAGGAGGATCTCTGTGTCTCCGTGAGTAAGCCTGGCTTACACAGTGTGTTCTGTGCCAACCAGTACTATATAAGACCCTGTCCAAAAATTAACTAATGAATTAAAATGAAAAAAATAAACATCAGATATTATATATGTGATAAAGTCAAAACTGCAGGTCCAGAGCAGGAAAATATTTTTTAAGAATAAAAATAAGTAGAAGGAGGAAATGTTCTAAGATTAGACTGTGATGATGGCTATACCATCTTGGGAACATCTTGTATAAATGCTCAACTGTGTATTTTAAGTGGGTAAACTGTGTAGTATGTGAATTGTATCTTAATAAAGCTGTTTTGTTTTGTTTTTTAAGTGCTCCAATGATCCAGAACAGACCCTGGAAAGTAACTCTTGGATTTTTTGGCATCAACGGAAGGTCAGGGAGAGGAAACTTCCTGACTGGAAGTGCATTGAGCCTTACTCTAGTCACAGATCAGCCTTCCCAGGCAGTCCTCAATGTAATCTTTACGCTGAGCTGAACACTTTCCTGTTGGCCTCGCGAAATCTCTCCACTCTCCTTGGTTCCAGGAGGCAAGCATCACTGTGCAAATCTCAGACCTGAGGGAACTGGGGTTCAGAGAGTTTAGGGGTGGGTGAGATGATCTGAACGTCATTACCAGAGCTGGAAGGCTTCATCCGCCTGCCTCCAAAGCCGTCACTCCCTGAAGTCTGGGAGGGCAGGGACCATGTTCAGGCTTGCTTGCTGAGACACCTTCACTGCCTGCCAGGGTGGCAGGGTAGATGAATGAATAATAGGATACCACACTTTGAACTCTGCAATTGAATACTGCAAAGCATGGTTCTTCCTACAAGAAGGAAGGTTCTAGAAGGATGACTTAGAGGGAGGTGCATGCTGGGTTGCTGTCTGGGTGGGTACTGATTAGAGGCTCTGTCTCCAAAAGTCCCACTGACTTGATCCCCCTCCAGGTCAAGGTCACATGCCTGAGACTGTATCAGAACAGGCAGTGACCCATTTCTCAGGAGCCCCCAGATCATCCCAGCCCAGTCCTAACCCCGACATCTTAAATTTTGTTAGCACTGTACCTGATAGAAGCTACATGTCCCTAGGCTGAGGCCTTCCTACAGGCAGTCTGTGCTAATCCAGGTCCTGTCAGGTGTCACACAGTTGAAGAGGTGGACCAATCAATAAAGCTCTTGTTGTGTAGGCATAAGGATATGAATTTGATCCCCAGTACCCATGTAAAAAGCTGGTGTGGCAGACTCCCCTGCAATCCCAGCACTCGGGATGGACACAGGAGGATCTTGGGGGCTGCTGGCTAGTCGATTTAGCCACACCAGCACACTCAAGGTTCAGAAAGAGTGACCCTGTCTCAATAAATAAGGTGGAGAGCAATTGAGAAAGATGCTGGATACTGTCCTCTGGTCTCCACACCTACCTGTATACAGGTGCACATACATCTGCCCACAAGAGAACACATACATGTACACAAATATGTCATGTAGTCCCACAAAGGAGTCTCACACAGTGGTTGTCATTGAGGGCCCGAGCAGACAGCAAGGACTGTTTCCTAAGCGCTTCTGCCTAGCAAACTGAGGTGGCTACCAGCTGAGTTTGGCTGGTTGTATTTCAGGTGGTCAGAGGTAAGGGAGCGAAGATGTTCCAGTGTTTTTGCTGAGATTCCTACTTCTCCTTGGGCCAGAAATTAGAGGATTTGGAATCATAGCAACCTAAATAAATGCTTCTGCCATTGACCCTGGTGTCCTCTCTGAGCCCAAGCTCTTCATCAACCAATGAGAGTCTCAGAGTGCTCTGTATGAGACGCAACAACAACAACAACAAAAAATGAGGCTATAGCCAATCATGGAACTCAGATCAATGGCTGAATGAACTCGTGCTGTAGAGAAGAGATGTGTGAGCTACAGGCAGGACCCTGCCTAGATCCACTGAACCCTTCTGTAGGACGCTGGCTAGGAAAGAGACAGACACAGGTGAGGCCACAGCTCCCATTAGTCAGGGCAAAGCGTGCACTGCACACCCAGCGGAAGGTTTAGCTTTGAAAGAGTCTTGCAACCCCGCAGAGCCTGGATCCAGGGGGCTCCTGGGGCATCAGAGATGCTGCTCAGGTGGGCATCCTTGGCCAGGCTCCCACTTCACAACCCAGGCTGCATTGGGGCCACACCAAGAAGGTTTGGGTTTTTGTTTCTTTGGTCACAAGGATCAGAAAAATTTCTCTAGCACAGTACTCTCAAACTCCCTAATGTTGTGACCCTTTAATACAGTTCCTCATATTGTGGTGACCCCCCCAGCCATAAAATTATTTTCACTGCTACTTCATAACTATAATTTTGCTACTTTTATGAATTGTAATGAAAATATATGATATGTGACCCTCATGAAAGGGGTCGAGGCCAATAGGTTGAGAACTACCGCTCTAGAAGGTTAGCCCAGCAGGGATGGGAGGCTTTGGGAGAGGGTAGTGATTAGAAATAAGGATCCAAGCTTGAGACACACACACACAAACACCCTGCACATGCACACCACACACACATTGTACTCACACACTGCACACACACATACACTGCACACACACCACACACATACACACCACAACATACCATACACACTGCACACACACACCACACACACATACACACCCAACATACCACACACACTGCACACACACACATACACACCACACTCACTGTACACATACACAGACATACATACTGTACACACACAAACCATACACATACACACACACACCGCACCTACACACACCACACATACACACACCACACACACCACACTACTATCTGATCCTGGCCACCCTCCTTAGTTCTGTGTGACCTTCAGTCTCAGTCTTAGGTGTCCGGATTCTCATGACTGTAGGTTCCCTTTGCCCTCACTCCCTACCCAACTTCAGTGAGGTGATCTGGACAACAGAAACTATAGTAACTTAAAGTGTCCAAAATGCTTTTTAATTTATGTATATGGTATGAAATTATTGCTGTTATCAAGCCGGTGAACCTAACCATCAGCCCACACAGCAACCTTCTTCTGCGTCTGCTTTCAGCAAATGTCAACCATACCATGCAGCGCTGATAGCTACAGCCTGTGCAGCTTCAGAGCATGCTGGCATCCCTGAGACTTTGGTCCTTAGACTTACATCCTCCCATCACCGATACCTCCCACATCACCACTAGCATTCATGAGCTTTTCTGTTGTTGTTTCTGCTTTTATTTTCTTTTTGGGTTCTACATAAGAATGAGATCACAGGCGCTTCACTTTTCTGTGTGCAGCTTATTGCCCTTAACACAATATTCTCTTGGCCCAATCATACTGTTACAAAAAGCAGGACACTTTTTTTAAAGACTGAAATATTCCTCTCTGTCTATATATGTGTGTGCTTGTCCAATGGTCCATCCCAGGCTTAGAGACTTCCCAACGATACAAAAGCAACATCCATTCAGAAGAAACCGTATTTGACGTTCTGAGTTCTGATCTTGTCCCCAGCTAGTGATATGTGGCACAGTCTTCAGTAACAGAGAGCCACAGCTTCCAGTCAGTCACAGGAAGGTCACAGGGGGATGCTAGCCCTCCACAGTGCACTGTGTGGATGAGCGGCTGGCAGGTCTATCTAACACATATTATCTAACACACCTTCAACCTAGGATGTGTCTGCCAGGACATTGCTCCATTCTAGGTCAAGTAAACAGCTCATGGCCTATCTCTCCTCCATGCCCTTTTGTAAAGTACAGCTCCCTCTACAAGGCAAGTCTCCTATGTCCCAGTCTTGCCCCCCGGCCCAAGCCCCTGACATCACTTCCCTCTCTCCACCAGGTTCCTACCCCTCTCCAGCCCTGGCAGCCAGAGTGCTAGTGACCCTTGATACCATACGGCTGAGTCACCTGGGGGTGCTGCTATATCAAAGGGCGGGGAAGTAGGTCCCCAGGAGTTTCTAGCCCTCCTTGCATGTCATCCCTTTGCCTGCACAAGCACATCCTTCTCTCCTGGTGTTGTCACTGGTCTGGGTGCATATGGGTCACAGAGAGTGGCTGATGCCAGGGCTCCCAGGCAAGGGAGGAGGACTTCTGTCTGGTGTTTCTTCAACGAGAGATGACTAGGTGCAAAGGAAGATGAAGTAGGTCCTTGACAGGAGACACAGCGGCGTCCATCCTCTGGCCTTTCATTTTCTAGACACTGAAGGGCCCCCACAGCCTCCTGGGTAGAAATAAATGTGCAGTCTTTGACAGATAAATCCACTCATAGCAAACATAGCATTTGCTTCATAAATCCTTGCCTGGCATTTTCCTCCCTCCCGGCACTGTCATAAGCAGCTTATGCCAATCTGTCTCGTTTAATCGTTTAATCTTTCATGTCACCTCCACGGAGATGATCGCTCTGATTCCCATTCTTCAGGAGAGAAAACTGAGGCCGAGAGAGGCCGAGAAAAGGCTTCAAACCACACAGCTAGTGAGTGGCAATGCCGAGCTCTCACTCCCGAGGTTGCATCGGAATCCCTGTGTTATTTCGCCAGCTCACTTGAGTTAGAGCTTCCCCTTGCCAGCACGTATGTCTTGAGGTCCCACAATCTCTGGGGCTTGGCAGGTGTCCCAGAATCTCCAGCTCTAAATGTGCCTCTGTGGTAACACAGCTGAGGCGCTGCCCTTAGTGGCTTGCAGGGTGGGGAATCATGGCCTTTCTTGGCCAAGTATGTATGTATGTATGTATGTATGTATGTATGTATGTATGTATGTATGTATGTAGTCGGTTTTGGTTTTGGTTTATCAAGACAGGGTTTCTCTGTGCAGCCCTGGCTGTCCTGGAACTCACTTTGTAGACCAGGCTGGCCTCGAACTCGCAGAGATCAGCCTGCCTCTGCCTCCGGAGTGCTGGGATTAAAGGGGTGCGCCACCAGCACCTGGCCCTCTCTGACCAGATTTTATCATGGTTATTTTGTGAACGAATGAAAATATTTCCCCAAGGCACCACATCCACGATAGGTTTGGAAGCTGAGTGTTGATGAACCCATGCTTCTTGCAGCTGCTTAGGCTGACAAGTCTGGCCATCCAATCCATTCCATCCATCCCTTCTGGGATGTTTGTGGCCAAGGAAACACACATGCTGCCCAGCCTGGTCTGTGGCACTAGAGAGCATGGTCTGGCCATGGGGCTGGGAAATCACTGCTATAGGTTACTGTTGAATGAGCTGGTGTCGTCACAGGTAAAGGGAGATGGGGAGTGGGCAGAGCAAGAGGCTAGCTGTGGGAGAGGTCACTCAGAGAGTGAGATGCCAAGAGAGCAGGGACAGGAAGCGTGGGTACTAGGGAAGACTGGCTCCTATTCAGACATCTCTGGCTCCCAGTGGTCTCCCCTTCTGCCTATCCCACAGTGCACACTTTACACACACAACCAAGGACACCTCCTTGTGGAAAGCAGGTTACAGTGAATGCAGGGATTCAAATTCTGGTGAAGAGTGGGGTGGGGTGTAATGCCATGAGGAGAAATTGGTCAGTCAGTAAAAGAAGTAGGAGGCTTCTGGAAGGTTCTCTGCCTCCCTCTTCCTTCCTTTCCTTCTGCCTAGCCTGCTGTTGGCCCAAGTGTCCTCCTTTCTCCTAGTTCCCTCAGCCATTTTTGCAAGTCCCTCCCTATGCTGCCCACTCCTTTTCCTGGTCCCTCATCCCACTATTGACATCTGAAATGGGAGGCACTGGTCATATAAAGTTTACTTTTTAGGTAAAGTTTTTCAACTCACAGAGCAGAACTAAAATGTTTTTATTTTTGTTTTTCCCTCTAAATGAAAGGCTGTCTCTGTTCAAAAGGAAGCTGCTTTTGGCATCCACCTCCAGCTGAGTTTTATAGGCAAACCTGTGTGTGGCTCTTCCAAGACAAAGGCCACCTGGTTCCTCACTTCTTTGGAAGGAAGAGGATAGTTTCTGGCTGAGGCTAAGGGGAGGCTGTGCCTCTCGCCGTCACTCCAGAGGAAACAAGCTCTTTGCTAAGATGAGCTCACCCAGCATGCTCTGCAAGGTACTAAAAAATAATTGCCCTCGATGAAGACATACAAATAAATCATTGTGCTTGGCAGCCAGAATGTGAGTGTGTCGGCAAAACATGCAGGGAAAGTTCCCCTCCAGCTACTGGGCTCGGAGCAGGACAGTGCTCTGACCTGCCCAGGACATTGGGGACTGGAGCCCTCTGGGACAGGAGTGCTGCTGCTGGGGAGCCCGTCTTCGTGACACCTTCCCTCCCCCTCTTCAACTCATTCTTGGATTAAAAGTGGAAATCAGGCCCCAGACATGTACACATTCTCCAGGTGGGCTCCAGTCAGCATCTCCTCAGTGGGTGCTTGCATAGGGGTCTTATCATGGAGTTACCTCCACCATAAGCTCCTATGCTCTCTATTTGTGGTGTAGAAGAACAAACCCATGTGTTCTAAGTGTGTGTTCTACCAGGGACTTATACTCCTGCTGTGTGACTGTTCTTAGGGAGTCTATTTATGTTCACCATGGATAAGGTAGGCAATGGCAGACCAATGACATTATTTTATCCTAGCCTAGCTTGGTGAAGCCATGAGTCTGACTGGGCTTGTCCACAGGAACACGGCTAGGAAGTTATTTACAGGAGAATGGACAAGTTAAGGGCAGTTACATGACGAAAAGAAAGCATCCCCTATCACCACTGTAACTGCTAACAGATTACACATTCTGAAGGAAGGGAAGGGTCTCCTGTGTCTTGAGCCCTCCCCTTCTCCTATGAGGATTGTTTGTGGGTCTGTATTTGTGAGGGTCTCGTCACAGCTGCTCTGATTCCTAGACAGCCACATCTACGTAATGTTTAGAGAACAGAGTTACCCAGTACTTCACCCCACTCCTTCCTTCTACCCCTTTTCAGTAACGTTCCCTGAGCCTTGAAGGGGGTGAAATAAATGCATGATTATTTCCTCCCATTTAGGGATAACTAAGTATTAGGCTGCCCTATCATAGCAACAGGCATTTAGTTTTAGCATTTTGACCAGTGTGAGTCTCTGCTATGACTGTCATTCTCTGCAGAAGGAAGTATCCCTTATCAACAACAATAACTTATGAGTGTAAACAATAAAGGTTTTTACATTCAGCAAGATGACAGCAGTAGCTTCCCCACCAGGGCCTATGCCCTCCCCAGCAATTTTTGTCCCAGGATATGGTTCCAAACATGGATTCTCTCCTGTTTAAAACCCTCCTATGGCTTATTGTTTCCACCCATATCTGTCATACCACTATTTATCAGTGGGCACATCTTTCTGGCAGGAAAGAGTCCATTGCCGAGTAGTGACAATTCTCCCCCAGGAAGCTACATGGTCCCTTCCGGCACTGTCAGTACTAGCCAGAGGCAGAGAGCTTCAAGCTCAGTCCCAGCCTGATTTCTTCCTGTCCTCTAACCAAAATGTGCAGTGTCTTCAGCAATAGAGACTTGCCATCCAGTTCTGGTGTATAACCAATAACAATGGCAGTAGCCTGTGTTGGGAGGGCAGCTCAGGACCTCCCCCAGCCAAAAACTTATATGGAGATAGCCCATCTGTGGCACTGAGATTTTCATTAAACAATGAACAAACAAACAATCTATGGGTATGCCTTTTCCCACTCATATAAGGGGTTTGAATTATTTAATTCAACTATCTGAGTCTGAATTATGTAATCAGTGCCTTTACATTTATAGGTACAGGGAATTGGAGTATTTTTCTTCATCACCTTGTTGAGTACTCTCTGCACTTTAACTATAAAATTCCCTGGATGCTCACGGCTGTGCTTGGTCCCTGAGCCCTGCGTGGGCTGACTTCCAACTCTCACTACATGAGGCGTATATGGACCTCTTTCACACGATTTTCTGAATCAGTAAAAATAACTCAGAGGGTAGCATTATACAATGTGCCTTTTCCAGAGGGTGAGCAGATATGTAAAGACCACTGCCAACTATTCTAAATAAACTAATAAATAGGTCTCAGAATTCAGCACCTAAGGAGATACAAACAGATAAAATGTCAGCAAGGCCCAGTTCATGCTACAAAACCCCCATCAGTATGACCAGTTGCTTCCTTCAAAGAGCAGTGCCGGGTGCTGTGGCGTGGATGGAAGGCCCTGCTTGGTTAGTTCTTTTCAACCCACAGTTCATCCTAACCCACATTCTCCACAAGCTCTCCAGCTTTCTCATTCTGGAGCACTGTTGTGAAGCTGCTATGTATCTCCCCACCCAGACAGGCTTGGAGGGAATGGCTTGGACTGTTCTGCCCAGCTGGGTGCCCGTGGGGAGGAGAACTCTGTCCTCCCCTATGGCTCCAGACACTTGGCTCCAGTCATCTCTCCGGGTCTGACAAGTCCTTGGCCAGTGATGTGGCCTTTGCCTTTTCATTGGCCACACTTGGCTGCTAAAAGGACCCTGAGTGGGTGACCAATCTGCACCTCTGAGTAGGAATGTAGTCAACATCGTCTAAGAGGCTAGTCCTCCATCTCTGGGTCAAACTTAATCACTTGTACTACTCAGTTTCCATCCCTATGCACTGATTGCCCCAATGCTCCTAGAAGCCTCTAGGAACCAAGACATAGCTGCCCTAGCATCCACACAAGCCCAAATATGCTTTGTATTAGCAAGATACCAATAGATCCATGATTCAACACGGGATCTCTGGCATCCTATGAGGTCCTCACTTGTAGGCATCGTTGGTCACCCAATTAGAGATGTAGTTAAGGTGGTTCCCATGAGCTCTCTCTCCTCCATAGCAGCAAGCACAGTGACGAGGAGCTGCACCTCTCTCGCCTTTAGTGGATGGTTGTTTAGGCTGTAGAGCCTTGCAGAGTGCTCATGTGCAACATTTGGCTTGTGTCAGTTTCTTCCCCAGGAACTCTGGCTGGATGCAAATCTTGCACGTGGAGGTAACTTTGAGGTAACCTGGAGAGGCCCCTTTATCTGGTCTTTCATTTTCACATCCCCTCTGATTGCATTAGCACCCCGTGAGTCATATTTGCATGCTAGCCTGTCACTTGGATCTGTCAGAGTCTTCCCTATTTCATAAAGATCACGAGCCCCCCCCCCACCCCACCAAGGGACTCAGCAAAGCCACAAGAGCCCACAGCAGTCCTAAGGTCCCTGACCTGCACTTATTTCTTCACTCTCCCGCAAAGACAGTCTATCATGTGCAGTGAACGGGGTGTTAAACACTGCCCCTTTTCTACCCAGTTCCTTCAGTAATACCTAGCTTCCTCTCTCACTTTCCCGTCCCTGGAATTTTTGAGGCTCAGCCAGTGATAACCGTATCTCCTATGTCCCCCCTGGCTCTCCTAAGTCAGTGTTCTGGGACTGATTTTCTTCCTTCGCCCCAGATCACACAGTCTTCGTTTCAAGGAGGAATGAATGGGTAAGCTCACATCACTCAGTTTCTAAGCCCGCGTCCCACAACCTCTCCCATTATGCTGTGAGGGGCTCTTTCATCTTTAGTCGAAAAAGACTTTCCAAGTTCCATCAGTTCAGACAGTAACCCTTAACTTTCTGAGTGTCCTCTCCTGGGCCACCATCAAAGCCCCCACCTGCAGCTGGAACACAGAGAGTCCCTGTCCTCCACAGAGAAGGGTAGACATGGAGGGTAGCTTTTATCACTTCTACCTCATTATCTCCCTCCTCACTGTTACCTTTCTTCTCCTTTCCCTGCTTATCTGCCAAGTCAGAAGCTAATGTGGAGGAATTGCCCACATAACCTTTCACCCTTCAGAGGAGGTAGATGAGTCTCACAGAGAAGGCCACGCAAGGCAGCACCGCTTGTTCACAGTCCCAGGCTACATGTGCTACTTTCAGGAATCACAAGATGTTTCCTAGTTCATCAGCTCTATTCGGGTCAACCCTGTGCTCACATGGCAGGATACCATTTATCAAGGAGGTGTGACTCTTTACATCACATCAGAAAAGGTGACCATCGTGCTGGTTGATATTTCCTTTGTTAAAAAATTATTTATTTTTATGTTACGTGCATTGGTGTTTTGCCTGCATGTGCGTCTATGCGTTGGATCCCCTGGACCTGGAGTTACAGAGAGTTGTAAACTGCCATGTGGATGGTGGAAGCTGAACTCAGGTCTTTGGAAGAGCAGGCAGTGTTCTTGACCTCTGAGCCAACTCTCTAGCCCTCAAAAATATGCAGCCCAGACTGGCCTTGAATTTATGATTCTCATGCCTCTGCCTCTTTCAGCAAATCCTATCAGTATGTGCCACCACAGTTGGTGTGTTGATTTTTTTTTTTTGTCAACTTGATACAACCTGAGTCACTTGGGAAGAGGAACCTTGATTGAATAATTATTTGGATCACATTGACCTGTGGCCATGTCCGTGAGAGACTAAATAATGTCTGATATAGAAAGGCACAGTCCAGTTTGGGTGATACCACCCCTAGGCAGGCGGGCTTGGGCTATCTAAGAAAGCTAGCTGCACATGATTCAGGGAGCAAAGCCCATAAGCAGCATTTCTCTATGGTTTCTGATTGAGTTCTTGCTCTTAATTTCTTCAACGATATATTAAAACCTGGAGTATAAGTTTAAGCTAAATAAATACTTTCCTCCCCAAGTTGCTTTTGGTCAGAATGCTTTATCATAGAAACAGGAGACAAACTAGAACAGAAATTGGTACCAAGAGTGGGGTGTTGCTGTGATGAATGTGACCACGTTGATTTGGGGACTGGGTTGTGGAAGAGTAAAATAAAACAAACTCATTCCTCCTCAAGTTGTTTGTGGTCAGAGAGTTTATCAGAGCAATAGAAAGGCAAACTAGAAGAGCCACCGGGACGTCCCCCCAAGGACACGCTACCCTCCCGTGAAACAGTCCTGCTGCATATCTTAGCAGGAATGGTGGCCCAGAACAGCTACTAGGGTAGTTCAGAGCCCATCATTTCATACCTCTTGGGGAAGGTCAGCATGTCAGAATTGGTATCCCCTGGTGATCTGCCCACAGATGATTTCATTCAATCATAGATCTTAGGTCTAACCCAGGCGCCATGCAACTAATCCCACAAACCCATCTTGACTTCCACCATGTTTCTGTTTGGATGCCAAGCATTCTGTGATTTCCTCTGGAGTTTCTATTTACTCCAAATAGAGAGGGAAACAACAGACCCGCGAAGTGATTCTGCCCATGTCTAGCTTGTTGAACCAATGATTAAATTAGGGTTATTTATAGTAGCAGGGTGAGGGATAATTTACAGGTCAACTTATAGGGAGCCACACCACCGAGAAAGAGCTATCCTCTCCATCCCTCCCAGCAATTGTTCATTCCACAAACATCCTCAGAAAGTGTGTAATGTGTGGCTCATAAACCACCCAAGAGAACCTTGAAAGAACTGATCTTGTGCAAGCAATCAGAGGCAACCTGGTTTCGGAGTTGCCAATCCTGGTGTCATGGCTGGAGGACAACCTGTGTACCACAGCCAGTCTCTGCACCTTGGAGTCATCATTCTTTCCAGGTAACATCGGTCTTTAATGGGAGTGACTTTGCTGCAAGGACAAGTCTTTTCTTCTTCAGATCACCCGTACCCAAGGCAGTGGATAGAGATCTGTGTAACCTAATGCATGTGATCACACACACACACACACACACACACACGCACGCACGCACACACACGCACACACACACAATTCAGACAGGCTTAGCGGCAGGAGCAGGGCAATGCTTCCACCTATACCCATTGCTCCTGTAGTAGGTGTTTTCGAGGCCTTTAAGTCACTTTTGCCACTATCGGATAATGCACCAGTCACTGCTTTGATTGACACAGCTGACAGAGATGAAGGGCTGCCTGTTATCTGACAAGAGAGAAGAGTGTGTAGGTTTAACTTTGGATCTGTTTCCTGGAAGCAGTCTCTACAGTCAGTGAATAGTTTTGCTGACTTCCTTCCAACAGCCTAAGACAATTGTTGGTGTGGTGGGATGGGCCATGGACAATGGTAGGCTGGCTCTTAGACAAAAAAGGTAGACACCCCTAGACAGATCAGCACCAGACTAGGGCAGGGGGGTACCCCTGCCCTGTGGAGCTCTGAGATCATCATAGAGTTCTTTTGTCTAAGGAACAAGGACACTGGGCATTTTGGCCACCAGCTCCTATCAGTTGGTGGCATGCTGTTCCTGGAGAGAAGGGAGGGTGTGGGTTCTCTGCACCTGGCCTGCTCCAGGTGTGCTGTTGCAGCTGGAGGAAGCCTCAGGCACAAGGGCCAGGTACTGCCCTTGGAAGAAGGCTGGCAAGCACAGAGATGGAAAGGGCAGAGCGGTGCAGGTGAGATGCTCGCAGCCTTTGCCAGCATGACTATGGCGTGCAAGTGGCCTGCAGCCAGAAGAAACAAAACCAGCGGTACAGTCTCCTGAAGCTTTCAGTCAGGGCTCAGACAGGCCCCTTAAGGGACTCTAGAAGGAAAGAGAAGGAGAGAGAGGAGAGAGAAGAGAGAGAGGGAGAGAGGAGAGAGAGGGAGAGACCGAGGCATAGAGCCCACAGGAAAGTGAGCATAAAACACGGGGTGAGCAATGCTCAGACCAGACAAGAAGTGGGGTCCTGTGAGTGCTGCAGCTGATTGACCCTGGGGAGGATGACAGAAAAGGCCGCCCGGAGGCAGCTCCTGAGCCCTGGTGAAGCGATTCTGGGGTGGGCCCTGGGACTTTTAACTTTTTCTTTTTTTTTTCCCTCTCCTCTTTCCCTCACTTCCTTGCCTGTGTTTTCCTCCTCTCCCCTCTTCCTTGGCTAAATCTAAGAAGCTTCTCTGCGATCTAATATGGAGGAGAGCTTCAGTGTCTCTATGATACGCCACCCAGCAATAGACCTCCATAAAGCAACCGAGAAAACAAAACCAAAACAAAGAAACACCACAAAGGCCTGAGGCCAAGAAGCTTGAGCGGCAGGATTTAGGTTCAGAATATCGCCCAGTGGGACACAAGGCAGCCATGTTACCAGGGACTCTGGCTGTGGTGGGCTACAGGTGTCCCCAGTCAATGCACAAGTTACGCGTCAACTTAGGATGAGAGTCTGGGACAGTCAGCACTGCCTGTCTCCTAGATCTCCCTGTTTGAGGGCCTCAGGGCATCAGAACTGGCAGTATGCAATGCTGTGAAACGAAACTCTCGGTTGACCCAAAAATTTGACCAATAAGCCTTAAAGTTGAAGTCACAGATGTCAAAAACCCTCATACATACACAGGTATACATTATACACATGCTATATAATATAGATTAAATTATGTTTCATACATGTAGATGGATAATGCATTATTGATAAGATATTATTGATATTATTATTATTGATAAGACAAGTTGCCATGCATATCCGTATCCTGCTGGAATCCCCAAAGAGTAGCAAAAATAGATCTAGCAAGTGTTAACCCCTTCAGGGTTCCAGGTAAGAAATGTGAAAGGGGCCCTTTAGGAGAGGCACTGAGGTAAAGGACTGTCAGTCTCACAGGAAGTGCCTTGGCATTTCCATTTCCTGTTACCTCCACACCCAGGGAGAGGCTGACCAACAGGGACACTGGAAAAACAGGAGGGCAGAAATCTCAGTCACCAGCAGCTGCAGAAACTGAAACCGCCCAGAATTGTCAGGCGGGAAGTCATGCGCAGTCTCTGGAGTTTGGGGGTTCTTTGAACACAGAGATGGGGTTTCCTCTCTGCCTCACCCTCTACAGAATTTAGGGCCAGAGAGCACTGAAGTCTCTCACTAAGTCAGCGTCCTGAAGGCGAGTGGCAAACAGACCCAGCTTTCCTGTAAAAGGAAGTGTGCATTTTTAAAAAACAAAACAAATAAAAAACAAACAAACAAACAAACCATCCCCTGAGAAGATAACAGGTATGGATGGAGTTGGGACCTGATAGTGTAGACCTGATAGGAGCGGCTATCCAAATAATGTTGGAGGAAGTTTCTGAGGGACTTGCAATGACTAGAAAGTGCACCCCACTTCTAAGACCTGTGGTAGAGTATGCTTTGGACACCTGTGGCTCCTGGGGGGGCAGTAATAGGAAAGAGGGGGCATCTGTACTAACAGGTGAGGATGGAGGCTCTACCCTGCCTAACCCTGGAGGTATGGACAGCAGAAGCGGGGGAGGGGAGAAATGGGGAAGAGGATCTCCAGCACCCCTACCCTGACCCTTGCCCCTCTGTGGATCTCCTGGTTAATACCATGACGTTGCAGCTGTGCTCTGAGCTTTGTCACTGATGCATGGGGACTGCGCGCGCACGTGTGTGTGTGTGTGTGTGTATGTGTGTGTGTGTGTGTGTGTGTGTGTAAACGCCATTCATCGCTTATCCCAAAGTGTGGGTTTATTTGTTTGCGATAGATAATGTGTTACCTTTAATTTGTGGTCCTTGGTAACAAATCCTCCGAGGTAGCAATACCAGAGAGGTGGACCAGCCTGTCTCACAGCCCTATTTGGGGTCTCAAGTGGCAGAGCCGGCACAGCAAGTCTAAGCGGACTGCTGAGGTGTGTGTGTGTGTTCAGTGAGTGTGAGGTCTCAGGGTCTAGTGGAGAAGAGGCAATGAGCTCCAGTGGGAAGGGAAAGGCCACGCCTTAGCTCAGATGTCTTCACTAGCAGACACAAACTACCCTACCTCTTCAGGAATCCAGGTGAACTTGTCCCTCACCCAAACCCTGCTTTGTCCTGTTTCCCTGTCCCATTCCCTAGCCCTGTTCCAGCACAGCTTCATTTAGAATCACCGGGGCAATTAGTAATTGTTAACTCTTTCAAAACCTAGACAAATGCTGGGGCCGGGGAGATGGCTCAGTGTCAGCTGTGCAAGCAGGAGGACCTGAGTTCAGATCCCCAGGTCCCACATCGAAGCCAGACAGATTTCACGTGTGACGGTAACCCAGCACTGGGAGTAGAGACACGTAGATCCCGGGGCCTGTTGCTAGCCAGCCGAGGCAAAATGGCAAGCTTTTCATTCAGTAAGCACCTGAGACCCTGCCTTAAAAATAAGATGGAGACGAGATAAAGGAAAGACAGACTGATACCACCTCTAACATCCTCACCCACCCACAGCTACACCCCCACACACTCCCACACACTCACACACACACCCATACCCACACACAAAATACACAAATACTAAGTCTCCCTCAACTGGTCCTGTCTAGGATCTGGCACAGGTATTTTCTAGAATCTCTTCATGGTTTGTATGCATAGATAAGATCAAAAAATACCAATCTCCCTCTTAGGTGGACAGGGCAGAGCGCTATAGAACCCAGCTCCAGGCTGCTGCTGCTGGTCCCGCCAATGCCAAGTTCTGAAACCCTTCGCTTTGTGCATCCCTCATCCAATCTTCCTGACTGCGCTATCAGCATGGGCCACAACGGGAAATCTTTAAGTATCTAAAAGAGGTGAGGAAATCAAATGCTTACTGATGGTAAATCATAAAGAAATTTATTTCAAAACAATTCTTTGGTATACACCTACTTTTATCGTTTATTAAAGACAAAACCAAATTTGCATACTACTGAAACAATGTGTTTATTACTGTGTGAAGTTGCGGCTGAGTATTTGCTTCTTCAGGATGCAGGGAGTTGCCAACGTTTTCTCAGAGCTCACAGACGGTTTGACTTTATAACTGTCAATGCTGAGAACGTTTCTTTGAGAAAATACCTAGTGCTAAATGGCAGCAGTGTGTTTAGGGCCGTTTCAGAAAGTGTTGGTAATTTTGTCCTCTGTGTGTGTGTGTGTGTCCTGGGAGGCCAGAGGCATCAGATTCTCTGGAGCTGGAGTTACAGGGAGTAGTTGAAAGCCACCTGATGTAGGTGCTGGGACTTGGACTTGGGTCCTCTGCAAGAGTAATACATGTTGTCATCTTAACTGCAGAACCATCTTTCCAGCACTATTAAATTATATATATATATATATATATATATATATATATATATATATATATATATATCATATATATGATACTGATGGTGGCTGATGCCTCTAATTTGTTTGTACTAGGGCATCAGAGGACCACACTGCCCTTAAACTGGAATCTCCCAAGAGTCTTCCCAGCAGGGTCCTTAACCGCCTCTCACTGTGGCCGTAGTTTAAAAAATTCCAGATAAATCCTGCTTGAGACCAGAGGAACAAGACCCTAGGAGCTTTGCGTCTTTTGGCTCCAGGCTTAAGGACTTAGCAGGTCCCTCCTTTCTGCTCTCGCTCTCAAGCGAGTACTGTGTCAATAGCCGCCAGGATCAGAGAGGCAGATCCAATCTCTAGGCTCCTTGTTCTTATCACCCCTCCATCTGTAAGGTGCACAGAAGTGTGTTTCTAATGGGAAATGTAATTAGAGCTTGGCAAGGCCTTGGAGGGCTGAAGCTAAGTAGGCTAATGGCTGAGCAAACAGCTTAGTCCCAGGCAGGCCTGCCCGTGAGCTTTATGGAGCAGAGCAGGAAGGCACCTGGCTTTCGTAAACTCTGTCCTTGCCCAGAGAAGCCTTTAGTTTGCTGCCTCTGCCTTTCTTACTGGGTGTTCCCACCCTCAGTTCCTGGATTTTCCCCTCCATTTCCATCCTGTTCCCCACCTTCTCCTCTCCTTGGCTGGTATTGCATCCAGGGCCTCTAGACTGGAGTCTCTCCTGCTAGTCCAGGAGATGGCTAGGACTTTGGACCATTCTGCCCAACACCTCAGAGTACAGCCTCGGTCATCCCTTTTTTTTTTACATGGGCTGTCTCATTTAAACCCCAGGAGGGAAGCCTAGTTTCCACTGAAGACGAGACAATACAAGTACATCAAAATTTTAAGTTACTCTCCAAGGCCATGCCATTAGCAGAAGCTAGATTCTTTTTGTTTGGCTTGGGTTGGTCTGTATAGCCATGGCTTTCCAGGAATGCGCTCTATAGACCAGGCTGGCCTTGAACTCAGAGAGTCCCCTACCTCTGCCTCCTGAACTCTAGGACTGAAGGCGCGCTCCACCATGCCTGCCTAAGAGCTAGACTCTTAGAAGTCCACACATCTGTACTGGGTGGGCTGGGGCTGGAGAAACTGTTCTAATATAAGACAAGGGGTTCGGTCAGTCCCAAAGGAAACAGGGAAAACAGGGAGGTAGAAAAACAACTTCTAGATTCATCATCACAAGTGGGCAGGGCAGATGTACCCAAGTACTGAGGTCAAGGGGTATGCAAATGGACCTGTGGGCTGAGGGTGGGAAGGAGATAAGCCTGGAGGAGGAGGATTCAGAATGTAGGTCAGGAATTGGGCCTTGGCCACTGGCTAAGATGCAGGGCAGGGTCCATGTCGCTATTATCTCGGGAGGAGGTGGCCCCTATGGGAATGCAGGAGAAGGCACCTAGGCAAAGGCCCAGTCTTTAGGGTGGCCCAACACATGATCAGGCACAGCGAAAGTGTCATGTGACAGAACATGGAGGACACACAGGTCCACAACTACTCTTGGCACAGTGGTTGCTGGATCTGAAGGGATAAAGAGAAACTTAGAGTAGGGGGTACAGGGGTCTCCCCTCCACAGGACCGGGCACTGGATCTATAGTTGAATAGCAGCTTCTTCCTGAGGCCTGCTTGATGGAGGTCACTGGTAAATGTTCTGCTTCCTTTTAGATGAGGCCAGGCACTGGGAGGCATGACCACATCAAGATTAAGGTGTCCAGAAGAGCAGGCTATAGGGTAAGGAAGTTGGTCACACATGCTAAGATCCAGAGAAAGTTCCTTCGAAAGTCAGTCTCATCACCAGCTAACAGATGAAACCCCTGTGCTCCTGGAAGAACAAACATCAAGGTGGGAAGTAGTTTAAGGAGAATCTGGACCATCTCAGGGGGTAAAGCAGAGTCTAAGATTGCCCCTTCTTGTTCCTTTATTGGCTGAGACTTCCTTATTTCATGGTGAATAACAGTTAATAATCCAAGTGGAATAAGTTTTGAGCAGTCCCCATATACTACATATTATAAGATACCATGAGTTGGACACTAATGCCATTCTTACTGATGGAGAAAGTGAAGCTCAGAAAGGAAATGATTAAGTCAAGGATATTTATTATAGATCATGAACAGCAATCCCAGGATTTGAACGCAGGTGTAAGCTAACACTCATAACCAGGGTCTCTTAAATGGCTGTTCCCTGGAATTATACACTGGATTGATGAACCCACAGTAGACAGATGAATGCATTCTTCTAAGGGGCCTTCTAAGAGTCTGAGGCCCAAACAGACCTATAGTTGCATTTGTGACTCTTGTTGTTATGACCATATATCTGATCTGAAGCAAATTCAGAGTGGGAGATTTTATTCTGGCTCACAGTCTGAAGGCGCACAGATTCATGGTGGGAGGGGTGTGGAGCTGGGACTCTCTACCTCCTCACATCTTGGTAGAGAAGGAAATAGAGTAGACAGGGTATAGGCTTGGTCTATAAAACCTCAAGGCCCACCCCAAGTGATCCACTTCCTTGAGAGAGGCTCTCCTTTGTAGAGGTCCCTCAATCTTCCAGAACAGCACCACCAGCTGGGGACCAGGTGTTCAAACATATGAGTCTTTGGGGGAACATTTCACATGCAGACCTCAATAATAGGGCAATGAAGTTCAAATGAAATCTAGTGTTAGGTTCCAAAGTTACACTAGAATTCACTGAAGACATCCTATGATGAGGTCAAGGCCATGGGTCCACTGGCTGGAAATGTGTGATATAGGCTCTAGGCCTCATTAGAAAACACAGCCTGGAATACTCAAAGCACCAGGGTTATCTCTGTGATGTTTCTAATCTTGCCTTCAGTGTTCTGTACTGTTCAATATAAATGTTTAAATTGGTAGCCTCTATTAAAGTTGGAGAAGCAAAATTCTGGTGCTAGACCAGACAAATTAGAATAACCTCCAGGGAAAACTTGGGTCTGAGGAGCCTTTCTCTCTCTGGACATGAAAATCCTTGTACATATTTCAGAAATTTTACAGCAATCTATAGGTAGAAATGAACGCTGGGGATCTAGAAAATGGTTTTCAAGTTGCTCCGGGGGGCGGGGGACAGAAAACCAGGTCCCACCCCAGGACTCAAGAATTATCAGGGAGATAAACTACTAGGAAGTGTGAATAACTGATTGAGACTTTAGGCCAAAGGCCCACAAAAACTGCTGCAAGGCAATAGCACAAGAGAGGAAGTGTGCTTGGAGGCAGCTGTGTAGGATGCTTGGAAGAGGAGGTTTGGGTGTAAACTGTCCCTATAGGCTCATGTCCTTGATGGCACTGTTTTGGGAAGGCTAGGGAACCCTTAGGAAAGAGCTATGTTGGAGGGAGTTGATCACTGGAGGCAGGCCTTGAGTTTTGTAGCCTGGCCGCACTTCCTGTCCTTTATCTGCCCCCTGACGGTGGACACGATGTGACCAGTTCCCTCTGTCTCCTGGCTTCCCAGGACGGACTGTATCCTCTTGGACTGTGAGCCAAAATTAACTCTCCCTCCTGGGTTGCTGCCTGTGGGAAACTTGGACACAGTGGAGAGAAAATTAACTAAGATAGAAGAGCAACATGTTCTCGGGGTACTATCTGATCGTCACCGAGCCACGGGTCAAAGCAACAGAAGTCAGCAGCCACTGTCTTGTCTAAGTCTGGATTGCTGTTTGGCCTGCACCTGTCTGAACCTGAAGCGCGTTGCTGGCTTATCTGGAGGACGTCTAGGACGAAGGAAAAAGGAGATGGAAAAGGAGAGGTGGCTTTCCCCATGTGCCTTTGCCACTTAGTCTGACATGGGGCATGGCCAGTCCTCACTTAAAAAGCCAAGATTCCTAGAGAGGAGAGAGAGAGAGAGAGAGCACTTCCTCCACTCTGTGAAACTGCCTCTTGCCAGCTCTCTGCTGGCTTCAGGTCTACACTCTTTGTTGCTGTGTGCTGGGATTCACGTTGTGGCACTGGGGACAGAGGGGAAGGGAGCTGCAGCTGAAAGCGACTTGCTTCTTCATGCAGAACACAGCTCTGAACATTTCCTGTATCGGCTGCAATGGTCCCTCAATGTCCACCCCCAGCAGCTCCACACCAATGAGCTCACTCCTCCCAGGACTGTGGGTCTTGTCTGCTGCCCCTCCGGGTCAGCTGTTTCTCCAGGTGCTGTCTCGACACTTTCAGGTCCTATAGGCTTTGTCCCTTTTGATTCCTGTCATTGTCAAGGACCCAGATTTCTTGGATTCTGTTTAGGAGCAGAGTACCAAGGAAAAGTAAATGCCCAGCACCAGTTTCCTCCAGCTCCTCTTCCTTCTTTCATTATTCTTTGCTGATTTTTTTCTCTGCTTCCCACCTCACTAATGCTCACATTTATGGAATCCCCCCATTATCTGCTCAGAAGTATCACCCCTGGTTTGTCTTTTCCTCCCACCTTCCTCTTCCTCTTCCGTTCCTGAGCTCCTGACCGCCTACCAAGAGCCTCCTCTCTAGGCGGAACCAGGGGAGAGAACAAGTCCCAGTGCCCAGGACACGCACTAATGGGAATGAAAGCTACAGATGGAGTTAAAGAATTAGCAAGCTCGGCATTTTTGTTTTGTTTTGTTTTATGACTACCCTCGTATAACTTGATTAGTTCATTTGCTAATTCAAATACAACCTTACTAATTACAGGCTACACTATTGAGGTCAGTAGACACACATGTAGTCATGGTGTGGAGGCACTTTCCGTATCTGAGACCTGCTACTAACTCCAAGCAATTCAAGGCTGAGATTGCACCACAGACTCTACCTGCTATTAGACCAGTGAGAAGGAGTTGTCCTCTCCACTTTCTGGGTCACCTCAGAGGCACTGGTGTCACTGGTGGGATGCATGTCCTAAGACCCTGGAGAGTCCTAGCCCTGCTGCTTCATAATTTGACATCCTAGATCTTAGTGAAAATGCATGGGTAGAATAGAGTCTCAGCTGGAAGACATGGTTAAAGATCACACAGTTTTGAAAACAATACTGGGTCTCAGACCTTGGATTGGTCTCAGGCCTGGGCAGGACAGACGCCTTGATTTTATCTTGGCATGGAAGAGACGCCTGGCAGCCTCCTAGTCAGCCTGGGTCCCTGCCTGACCCACTTTTCAAGATTCCCAGGCCCCCCCCCCTCTCTCTTCGTCCCTCCCCTCACCAATTCTTCTATAGTTTACAAAGACTTAGAACCACAGCTCTGGAGAGATGCCTGCATGGTCGGCATCACTTGCTGCCTTCAGAGAACCTAGCTTAGTTCCCAGCACCCACGTGGCAGCTCACAACCATCTGTAACTCCAGTTCCAGGGACACCCTCTTCTGGCCTCTGTGGGCACCAGGCACATGGTGCACAGACACACGTGCAGGCAAAAAACCCATTAACATACAATTTTTAAAAGTTTAAGCCAGGTGTGGTGGTGCACATCTTTAATCCCAGCACTCAGGAGGTGGAGGCAGGTGGATCTCTATGAGTTCAAGGGTAGCCAGCACTATATAGGCAGACCAACCCTGCCTCAAAAAAAATTTTAAAGACTCAAACATTCTAAATATACTCTCTTGTTCTCTTCCTCACCCAGCTTCCCCATATTCTTAGTCCTACAGCAGTAGCAGGGCAGTGGTGCCGTGTACCCAGACGGAGAGCCACATCTGCACACAGCCCTTTTCCCTTTCCATACATCCCTCCTCTCTGCCAGAACTGTGCAATCCCCTACCTGCCCGAATCTCTGGAGACCCAGACAAGACTTTTCTTTCCCTGCCTTACCCTACGCCTGTGGAAGTTTGGGCCATATGATGCTTCTCTGTGCCATGAGAGCATCTCGGAAGAGGGTGAGTGACCAAGCACGATGTCACACACCTATGATCCCAATACTTGGGAAGGTGAGGCAGGAGGATTGAGCTCTTGAGACCAGCACAGAGTATGTAGCAAGACCCTGTCTAAAGAAATAGATAAACAAACAAATAAAAGGATGATGACTGAATTCTGTGTTAGGATGGATACCTGCTAGTATGGCAGATAGTATGGCAGACAGTGGCGGGAAGAGGACTATGGCAGGGGAGGGAGGCTTGGTAGACGGAAATGACTCTAGCCAGTTGAAGTGGAATGGGAGTGGACAAATAAAGGCAATGCCTGTTGCTGAAGGGATTCCCATGGTGACCTGGATTTGTCCATACCCCCGAAACCCCAAGCTTCCTGGCGCTGGAAGTATGTCTTTTGCTACCAGCTCTCTTCCCCACCAGGGCTGACTAGTCAGGACCAAACGGTTTTCCCTTTCCATGGAGGACGAGATTATTTATTAGTATTGCCAGTCACAAGGGAATGGAGGGGATAAGCAGAGAAAGAGGTTGAGAGACCAGTCAGGAAGTCTTAACAAAGCTCAGAAGAAAAACCATGAAAAGAGAGGGAGGGCTGGCGAGATGGCTCAGTAGGTAAGGGTGCTCGCTGCCAAGTCTAACGGCCTGAGTTCAGTCCCAGAAACCCACACGGCAGAAGGAAAGAACTGACTCGTCGGAGAAACCCAAGTGTGAGAGAGATTCAGTGTTCAGAAAGTTGTCCACTGCTGGGTGGAGGACACCAAAGGGCAAGGTCCCCAGAGCAGGCCCTAGTTACCGGTAAGCTAACAGCCAGCAAGACACCAGGGACCCCACCATGCACTGATAAAGAATCAAATCCTGTCACTAACCAAGGGAGCTTGGAGATGCATCCTTCCCCATTCAAGATTCCGAATGAAGACACAGCCCTCAGCATCTGTATTTCATCCCCATGTGACTCTGAGCAGAGGCCTCAGCAAAAGCCACTGGACTTCTGACCTACCGGGGCAGGCGATAAGCTGATGTTCTAAGTGGCTGCACTTTGGTGACTTCCTGCACAGAAATAGAAAACTAAACCTTCTAGACTGGTCTCAGAGGGTACTTACCACACAGGCCTGCTAAGTCCTGGAAGCCACATAGGTAGAGGGACAGAACTGACTCTTCACAGATGTCTCTGATCTCCATATACACGCTGTAGCATACATGGCCCTACCTACTGTGCATGTACACACACACTCATAATCATAAATGAAACTTTTAAACTTCTTCAAGAACATGGAGCCATTGACTTTTCAAATAAGCATGTATTTCCTGTTGGTGTCTGGCTTGCTCTAGGCTGTTGGACCATGTCCCATCACACTGCAAGGCTATGTGCTGTTGACGCATCCTGCAGAGAAAAGTGTTCTAAGCCAAGCTGAGAAGGGCTGGGTGATAGGTGCATTCTTAATTCCTTTAATAAATACTGGTTAAATACCTACCACTTGCCAGTCATGGGCTGAGTCTGTGGTAGTAAGTACTTTGATAAACCTGCGTTCTAAAAGGGGGTATTAAAAATAACTAAAGGCGTAAAATGTACAACCACAGAAATATTAAGAACTGTGAAAAGGGTTAGAAGGTGGGGTGAGGGGTGCTTGAGAAGGGCTGAGGTTGTTAGTTTTGGGGTTCCCTGGCAGGCATCTGAGAGGGGGTCTTGGAACTGAAACCTGAGATGAAAAAGAAGCCAAGTGGGGCTGGAGAGATGGTTCAGTGGCTAAGGGTACTGCTTGATCTCCAGAAGACCTGGGTTTGATTCCCAGCTCCCATGTAACAGCTCACAACCATCTGTAATTCCAGTTTCAGGGGATCTGATACCTACTTCTGCTCTCTGAGGCTACTGCACACATGTGGTGAACACACAGATGCAAGCAAAATGCCCATGCACATACAATAATATAAAATAGAATAAAGAAGCCAACCATGCAAAGAATCTCAGTTACAGGGGCTGGAGAGATGGCTCAGTGGTTAAGAGCACTGGCTGTTTTTGCAAAGGACCTGGGTTCTGCTCCTAGTAACCTCATCATGGGTCATAACTACCCATAACTCTAGTTCTGGGGATCTGACATCCTCTTCTGACGCCCATGGGTCCCAGGCTCACAGCTCACATGTGGTACAGGCAGGGCACTCACAGACATAAAATAGAACAAATACATCTAAAAAGAAATATTTTCTTTCTTTAAAAAAGAAGAAAAGAAAAGAAAAGAAATCTCAGCTACAGCACATTGGAGGCTGAGGATCATGGGATCAGGTTCAGCCTGGAATCCACAGTGAGATCCTGTCTTGAAGGAAAGAAAGACAGACTGGAGAGATGATCCAGTGGATACAGTAACTTTCTGCCAAGCCTGATCACCTGAGTTCAATACCTGGAACCCACATAGTAAAAGGAGAGAGCCAACTCCTGAAACTTGTCCTCTGACCTCTACACACGCGCCTTGGCACCTGTGTGTGTTTGTGCACACACCACACACACTCAAACAAGATTTAACTGGGGGGGGATGGGAGGGGCAGGGCAGGGCAGGGAAGAGGAGAGTGGGGAGGAGAAGGGAAGGAGAAGAAAGGGAGGCAAAGGAAATAAGCTCCCAGCCTTGCAAGCCTGCTCACAGTGAAACTGATAGCTTGTGGGTGCCCAGGCTGGAGGATCCTCCCAGCATCCTGGTGTCCACTGAGGCCTCAGGAGTCCACACTCATGAGATCCAAGAAGCCCACGTGGTCTCAGCCTGGGGCTCACAGCTCTGGGTCATACCCAGGGATCCTAGCAACTGTTCCTACCCCCACCTTGCTCTGTGGACAATAGGTGAGACTGGACTCTAAAGAGTTTTCCAGGTGACTCTCCCTGTTTGCCTGGAGATTAGATCCCTGGCAGACAGAAGGGCTCTGTTCTCAGTGCTGACCCACAGTCCCCTGTGAAAACTTTTCTTAGAACGTGTTTGCTTTCCCAGGGGCCCTGGGTTATCTCAGCCCCACCCTGTATGGGCAGTCCAGGTTCTTTTCTTGTCATCACAGGGTTCAGGTCAGTGCCAGATTGTGTGGGCAACTTCTCTTGGCTTCCACCTCTTCGTCCTTCAGTGGGGACCTGGGGGACAGAGCATAAACTCTAAATACTTGGGAAGCAGGGTCTCTGGCTGACAAACTGCATATAAAATGTGGCTGAGCTCTGCCTCACTCAGACACACCCCAGTCAAATCCACAAGGTCAGGCCTGGATTTGTGCTTCTTGCCATTTGCCCAGCCTGTGGCCTGTGCCCTTCTCACCTCACGCCTACCATCCTGCGCTGCAAGGGTACTAGGGTGTTGGGAGCAATGAAACCCCAGATCCTGAATTCCTTGTAAACAACTTGTTTTCCCCTGATCTGAGTGACTACAGCTGCTCTGAGCACGAGACCCTCAGGAGTTCCTGATGGCAGGGGAATGGTTTCTGGTGCGTTTGGCTGGGGCGTGGCTATCCCTATATAAGCTGCCCCTGGACACAATAAAGGGGGCATTCCTGTTTCAAGGATGACCCCTGTCTCTGTGTCTTTGTGTGTTTCAATCTCCAGCCCCTTGCCCAGTTCACGAATGGTATGGTGGCGCATAAAGTGCAGACAGGCATGTGCACCACAAGTGGAGGTGCCACTGAGATCGGGAACTAAGGTATGTTGAGAGGTCGCCCTTGGGAATGGTGAGGGTGGATTGGGGAGTGGTGTGTGTGTTTTCATCCCCAGAGGTGCTCTTTGGGACATCTTGTGAAACAGGAGGCAGGAGGGTGAATTGAAAGGCCTCAAAAAGGAAAAGCATAAAAAGAGTACAAAAAAAGAGTAAAAAGAGAAAAAAAAGGAGTAAAGAGAGCACAAAAAGAATGAAAGAAAGAGAGTAAGTTTAAAAGAGTAAAGAGTATGTGTTTTCATCCCCAGAGACGCTCTGAGGAACATACTCTGGATAAAGAGGAGGCTAGAGGGTGAATTGAAGGCCTCCAAAAGATAGAATGTATACAGCTCAAAAAGATAAAATGTATATGTTGATTGTGTTGTCTTTTGTGTTCTGGACTAAAGACATTTGATTCTGGGAACCCCTAAGAAAGGTATTTTGACTTTAAAGTATGGGCCTAAGGATTTGATACTTTGGAAAAGAGGCTCTGCTTTTGTCTCCGCAGAGGATGAGAACCTGAGGATTTATTCCAGATTCATGTGGTTTGAATCACCGAGACCCCCTGAAATGTTGCAGTAAAATACTCCCAGAATGCATCACCCCCAGTCAGCATGAAGTAGCCAGACAGGTTGACGACGCCCCAATTCCCTAAAAGATTGTTAAAGTGGAGCCCCTTCAGTGGTTCCAGAGCAGCAAGCCTGCTTCCCTGAGTTCTGCTCCGCTCCATGCACCAGTTTGGATCCAGAACGAATGCAGCTGGGGCTAGAAGGCAGCTGGAGCAGAGCTTTGCTAGGCGGCTGTGGCGGAAGGCACAGTGCCCGGCCTGGGAGACGCCGTGGCAGTGCCAGGAGTATCAGCAAATGTGACAAATGCTGGAGCTGCACAGACCCTGCTGGGCTGCCCGTCTGCATGCAGCATATGGAATGGAAGGCAGCAGCGGGGCAAGGAGAAGGTGGTGGTGGTTCCAGGCTCTGCACGCCCAAGAGTCTGCAATGCGAGCCGTAGGATTTCCCACGGCACCTGAGAAACCCATGTAGTAGCTGCGGAAGGTCTCCGAGCCTGCCTGCTGCCTGGGCTGGTTGTGGTGGCGCACGCCGGTAGGATTTGCTGAAGGAGGCAGAGGCAGGAGGAACTGCCAAGCCATCCTAGAGACTTTGGGATCACGTGGGTGGCCGCTATTGTCACTGCTGCAGCCTCCATCATGGCAGTTGAAATTGTCATCAGTCAGAGGGCTGCTGTGACTATCTTGTAACTGGCATCAGCATTTAATATCATTCATGTTGACCATAGAATGAGCATGTTCGCTAGGGCATTTTCCAACTTATAAGAGCAGTTGGATTTCTTGTGGGATTTGCATGTGGTTAGTTGCTCTTTTTTCTAATTATATATGTATAAAGGGTGAGATGTTGGGAGCAGTGAACCCCCAGATCCTGAATTTCTTGTAAACAACTTGTCTTCTCCTGATCTGAGTGCCTACAGCTTCTCTAAGCACGAGACCCTCAGGAGTTCCTGATGGCAGGGGAATGGTTTCTGGTGCGTTTGGCTGGGGCATGGCTATCCCTATATAAGCTGCCCCTGGACACAATAAAAGGGGCATTCTTGGAGCGTTCCTGTATCAAGGATGACCCGTGTCTCTGTCTCTCTGTCTATGAGTCTTTGTGTGTTTCAATCTCCAGCCCCTTGCCCGGTTCACAAACTGTATGGTGGTGCATAGAGCACAGATGGGCATTGTGTGCCGCACTAGGGTCCCCCAAATACACACCAACTCCCTGGCCTTTATGTCATGTTCCTCTCCAAACATGTTCCTTGGCCTAGGGGTGAGCACATTTGGGGTTCCTGCATGCTCAGGCATGTACAGTGTAGAAGTGGCTAGAATTACATGCAGGGAAACCCAAGGCTCTGGGAGTTGAGTATGTTCTAGAATGGGGTGTGTAGCACATGTTTGACTGTGCAGCTTCCTCATACCATGTGGCCAGGGCACAGCTGGAGAAAGGTGGAAAAGTACAAGGTCCAGGCAGGTACCTTTTGTCCAGTCCTAAGGGTGCCATGGTTGAGAATGAAGCCTTGCTAATACCTTTCCATGGCCCTGCCTCTCCTGAGAGTTCACACAACTCCATGCTTAAAACAATTTTTTTTACTTGCATTTGTTCTCATGTTTCTAAATTTATGGAAAAGAGGCAAAAGGAACTTAATGAATTCCTGCTTGCTCTTTCTGTGAACACAAACACGCCTGTACCTGCAGTGACTTTTGCTGAGCTATTAGAGAAGAACTGCAGCACTGTGACCCTTGTCTCTGAGTCTCTCGGTGTGCACTCCCTCCACCTCCCCCAGCTGTGTGCGCACGCACGTGCGCGTGAGCACGCCAGTTCGTGAATGCACAACACCTGAGCACTCATGTTGAGGTCAGGGCAATTTTGCTAAAGGTTCTCGGGCTTGTTTGGGGGGTTTTGTTTGAGACAGGGTCTCTCTTGGCCTGGGACTTCCACATAGTTCAAGTTAGCCTGAAAACTTCCAGGGTCCTGCTTGTCTCTGTCCCACCTTGCTTGTTATTGCTTGGATTATAGCCAGGGCCACCACACCTTGCTTTTCTTTGACGGGGAGAGAACGTCTGAATTGAGGTCCTCACACTTTTCTGACCAAGAGCCCCAGCCCCAGTGTGCACTTCCTATGGACAAGGGCGCTTTCTCACATGGCCAGAACACAGTGGCTAAAGTGAGGACACTGGGCTACGAGAGAAAAGAGCTATTGTGAACTGTATGTTCTGATTTTTGTAAATTTTCCCAATGATATTCCTTTATGCATTAAAAATGTGGCATTTTGTTAAATTTCTTTAAATCCTTAATTTACAACATGAATGAAAATTCCTGGAAAGAAACTGGCTGTGATAGAAAACTCCTGCACAGGCTGATGGACCGATTGGAACTCCCAGGTTTGGAGGCTAACTCCTTTATCCTGGGCTGGCTTTAGCCCTCTGGGAGAACCATTCCTCTCCCCACTCTGCATCTGAACTAACACCTTGTGATAATCAATAGAAACAGCTTAGCTGCTATTAGCAGAACACTGGCTTCCACCAATCCAAGAGCTGGAGTGTCATCAGCCAGTATCTTGAGCCTATAGAAAAGCTTCCCATCTCAATGTACCCGCCTCTCGGGTGTACTCACCCGTGCATTTTAAACTTGCCTTGAGTTCTGGCTTTATTTTGTAAAACTAAAAAGACTTCATGAAACTGCTTCCATGTTGGGACATGGAATGTGATCACTCCTAACGGCTCTGAAATGATCTGATTTATTTTCAAATGAGAATGGTGGTTTTTTATTGGCACGCCCTTTCTCATAGCTCTTTGTCTCTGGGTACTGTTCACTTGGAGAGCACAGGCTACGAGTTTTTACACTGTTCAACTTGAATTGTCTGTTTCCCCCTGATTAGATCTAGGCTATGCATTTGGGATAGCTGTGTCCTTAGTACATCTCACCAGGAGACCCATGACATCACTTTGCCCGCTTATCAGATGTGTGCTGATTTATGTAGAGTATTAAACCATTAAAACACCCTGCTATTCGAGATTGTTTGAAAACATACTCTTCCCAATGTGTGGTGTGGGTTTTTTTGGTTTTTTTGTTTTGTTTTGAATTGCTTTCTCTGAGCTGGAGAGATGGCGCAGTAATTGAGAGAGCTGACTGCTCTTGCTAAAGGTCTGGATTCAGCTTCCAGCACCCACAGGGTGGCTCACAACTGCCAGTTCTTCACGTAGGCTTACACACATACTCATTAATTTTAAAAATATTTTTAAAAAGCATCACTTAGTCTAACAGATATATACTGCAAACATGTACTGACTTCAATAATTTTACTTATAACAAATCAAATTGATTTTAGCAATATATTTTCTCTAACTCACATATCCAAAGCATTATCATATCATCATGTAATCAATACAAAATTAATGGTATTTTAAAAAATTTTGGCATTCTTTAGTTTTCCCATTTGCTTGTTTTTGAGACAAGATCTCGAGCAGTCTGGGCTGTCCTCCAACTCACCCTGTAGCTACTTCTGCCTCCTACATGCTGGGATTTCAGGCATGCACAGCTATATTTGATTTTCATGGTGCTGGGGATGAAACCCATGGTTTCAAGCATGCTAAGCAAACACTATCCACTGAACATCTTCAGCCAGTGCTAAGGTTCCAGAAGTGTATTACATGCATGTATTTATTACATGCCTATAGTTCTCAGCCACACGTCAGGCTTATTAGACCCATGTCGTCCACCATCGTGAACAACTCTCTAATTCGGGACTTGCTTTTCAATGTCCCATAGTTGCACCATGGGTTTAACTAACTCCCCACTTTTAGAAGCTAAAGTTCTTATCAGATGTTTGTCTTTTCCAATAAGGATTCAGGGAAGAGTCTTGGCATTGACTTTCCAAGCTTATTAATGCTGTGCCATTTTAGTTCTTTGTGTGGCCAAGCAGGATTTCCACTTGTGCAGCAGTGTATAAGACCCAAACTCCTAGCAACAGCCAGCCCTCACCTGGGGCCCTGACTCCCTAGTCTTTTGCTGTCTTGATTTTGCAAGGGAGCAGCTAACTGGGCACCACTTCTGTGCCTGTTTCCTCTGCTGGTCCCTCCAGCTCTGCCTTCTCCACTGCCCTGTGCCCAGGATGCTGACCTGAGCGGACATCATTCATAGCCACCTTTGACCCCAACTAGTGTTTGGTATGGTAAGTGGAGAGGGCTGATGGGAAATGAGTAGATGGGGAAAAGGTGAGGTCTGGCAATGACTTTCCCAGCATCCCTTGCATCTAAGTGGTTGCAGGTTGGCTATGTCCCTCTGAGAGATAACAGCTCCCGTCAGTTTTCATTAGGCAATCCCTTCCAGGGATTCCTGGACCAGATCTTGCCTTTGAAACCGAGGGCATATTACTGCTTCAAAGGTTGTTAGCCCCAAGGTGCAGTATTACATCAGAGAACTTTCCCTATTTCTCATCATATCTGAAGCAGCGACATACTTTTCAAACTGCCCTTTAGTGGGCAGCTGCTTGTCACTTGTGAGAGGGGACCCGAGCAGTATGGCAGACAAAGAACTTGTGCAGAAGAAAGCAAGCCAAGGTTTCCCAACAAGCTTACTTCAGAGCAAACATACTTGAGAAAAATGAAAGAAGTGATGCTTTGTCTATAATCCCAGCACTCCGGAAGCTGAGGTAGGAGAATTGCCTCCCTACAGCTCAGAAAATTCAGTGACCCAAATTCGTCTCTGATCTCAAAACCTACAGCATTGAACAAATACATTTTGAACAACTACCATTTGCCTCGAAGACAAAGCAGTTTTGCTAAGGACATTCATTCCCTACATCCCCAAACATCTGTCCTAGACATTGGAATACACTGTTGTTTTGTCTATAAGATGAAGGGAGGACATATAGAAGCAACATCACCCCCCCCCGCATGACTCTGGAGACTGGATCAGAGTTAGTCTCCAGACAACCTGTTGTGTGCAGACATGAAGCAAGATGCTGGAAATAAGAAGAGATTCAAAAGCATCTTCAGAGTGCTTTTGCATCTTTTGAGTCCTGCCATACAATGTCATACTGGCCATTAGTGTGATTGTACCACCAAATGGGCTAGGAAGGTAGGTTTCATGTTATGTTCTCTGCTTTTGTCATAAAAATAAATACCATCCATTGGCCATCCGAGTAAATATTATGCACAAAGAAGTTAGACAATAACTTTATTGGTAAGTTAAAAGGAAGCATTGTCCACATTGCATATTCATGAATCATACGATCATGGGGGAATCAGATATTTTGATATGAAAAGGTATGGTTAGTAGTGAGATGAAGAGGCTGGAGAGATGGCTCATTAGCTAAGGGCAAGTTCTGCTCACGCAGAGGACCAGCATTTATATCAGACAGTTCACGGTGGCCTGCAACTCTAGTTCTGGAGGATCTCGTGCCCTTTTCTGGTTTCTGTGGACAGGCACACTCATATGTAAGAGCATGTACACACATACACACACACACACATACAAATAAAAACTAAACTCTTAAGATATAAAAAGGAATGTTATGGGCTTTACAAGATATAGAAAACCTTATACAGGAAAAAATTTAGATTCAGCAAGTTTGTTCATAAAACCATTTGCTAAGATGCTAGCATTATAGCTGAGGGACAGGTAGACACAACGAGGTGGTGCTAAAAGGAGTGTTTGGAACAGGAGGAAGAATGATGAGTGTGGAGGTTTGAATGAGAATGCCCCCTGTAGGATCATATGCTTGAGTATGTGGGCTACAGTTAGTGGAACTGTTTGGGAAGGACTAAGGGGGTGGTCTTGTTAGAGTAGGTGTGCCACTGGGGAGCAGACTTAGAGGTTTCAAAAGCCTTGTGTAAGCCCCAATGTGCATTCGCCTCTCTGTCTGTCTGTCTGTCTGTCTGTCTCATCTATCTATCTATCTATCTATCTATCTATCTATCTATCTATCTATCTATCATCTATCTATCATCTATCATCTATGTCTCTCAGCAATTGAGACACAGGCAGGAGGATTTCTGTGAATTCTAAACCAGTCTAGGCTATATAATAAATACAAAGTCAACCAGAGAATATAAAAAAAATTAAAATCCAGAAAAATCTCTTAAAATGTAAAAAATATTAAAATTATAGTAAACATGAATGAAAACAAAGGTCCTACAGAGAATTGAGCCAGAGAGTTCAATATCCTAAGCGCCCTATGAAGAGCTAGCAGATATTAAAGACCAAGGAAAAGAGAATTAATAGCTAAAACAAGAGCGGCCCCATGATGGGAAGAAGGCAAGAGGGAAACTGATGGTCCTCAGGTTCAGAATAAGACAAAAGTCAAACTCTACATGTGGAGATGAAATTAGAATAGATGGAGAAAGGAGGTGGCCTCAAACTCCATATGTGTAGGGAACAGCCTTAAAATCCTGATCCTTCTGTGTCTACCTCCTGAGTGCTGGGATTACAGTGTGAGCCACCACAGCTGGTTTGGAAGACTCCATCTTGAAAGCCAACAACACTTTCTCCTTAGTTCCCCAAGCCCTAGTCATCAAGAGCAGCTCCTTAGATGTTATTAACAGTGTCCAGAGACACTAATCCTGCGGCTTCAGCCTGCTCACCTATCTGCCATCAGTTGCTCCTCTCCACCCCTCACTCAGCCTGTGTTCTCTGTACTGCAGCGGAGCCATCCTGACTGCCCTGCTCCACCAATCCACAGTCCTCTCTGCAGACAAAACTCCCTTTCCCAAATCCAAATCCTACCACACTAAACTCTTCAACCGTCCTCCTCATCTCCCTTGCAGACTTTTAACCATCCTTTTCAGCTTTACCACAACATTTTGAGTCTTCAAAGTTAGCTCTGGTGACTCTCCACAGTCTGGCTCAGACTGACCTCTGTCTTTTCTGGCCTTCGCTCCTCCATGATGGAGTTCTTGGACTTCCCTGGATACATTACACTGGGTGCCCTCTTAGTGTGTTTTCAAACACTGCTGCTTTCTTTTCCCAGAATTCTCTCTGTCCTATTTCATCTCACTCTAGTCTCCCTTGTCCTCAAAACCCAGCCAAGAGCTGACAAGATGGCAGATGACTTGAGTCTGAAGTCTGGGGCCAGGAGAGGAAGGAGAGCACTGGCTCCTCAAACTTGTTTCCTCCACACATGCACAGTGGCATACATGCACTCACACTAGCATACACACACACTCACATATCCACTCACACACGCGCATGTACATGCACACTCATAGACACACACTCACACATACACGCACAAATGCACACACACATGTGCACACTCATAGACACACACACATACTTGTACAAATTCACACACACATGCACACACACATGTACACACTCATAGACACACACACATACTTATACAAATTCACACACATGCACACACACCTAGACATATGTGCACACTCACACACATGTACACGCACACTCATAGACATACATACACTCACACACATGTTCTTTGCACACTCACACATGTACACACACACACACTCATGCACACTTGCACAGAGATTTAAAAATAACAACAGCCACTTCTCACTTAAAGCAGCACTGTTTTGGTGATACTCCCCTTGCTGCCATGCTTGGGTCTCTGCCCTAGGCAAAGCCCACAGCTACCATACCTGCAAAGAGAATTTGGTCCTAAATGCAAAACCAGTCATCACAACAGTGTGATGTGTTTACGTGTGCATGTGTGTGTGCACGTGTACACGCGCATGCACAAGTGCATGCATGTGCACCGTTTGAATATAGATGCAGAAGGTTGTGTAGACTCAAACCAGGGTGTTGGGGGGAGTTTAGGGTTGGGTTGACTCTGAAGGAGGCTTTGGTAAATCAGGACTAGGAGGAGAATAGAGACACAGACAAGAGCCATTTGCATGAAAGCACACTGTTTGCACCCTTCTTCCTGTGCTGAAACTTTTCTTCCACTCAGAAACTGTGTTAGCTACTTCTCTCATTAAACCCTTAGGAAAGGACTTTCTTCAGCCCTGGGCTCTAGGGTGCAGTCCATCATGGCGGGGAAGTTACAGTGGCAAGAATGTGAGGCAGTTGGTTTGTGACTGAACCCAGGAAGCAGAGAGCTGGACGCTGGTGGCTGGTGTTCCACTTTCTTTATCCTCTTTATTCAACCCCGAGGACCCCAGCCATGGAATGATGCCACTCATGTTTAGGGTGGGACAGTCCACTTGAGTTAACCCAGTCTAGACACTTCCGAATAGATGTGCCCACAAGCTTGTCTCCCAGGTGACTGAGAGTCTGACATTGAGCTGTCAGTCAGTCAAGATCAGCCATCGCAGTGACACTGACGTGTACAGAGGAGTCACAGTCTGGATGAAACTCTCAGACATTCCTTTAAAAGATTTCCATTTGCTAACACACCTCTAGCAGACGTGAGGGAGGCAAGTTCCCTGTAGCCATGAGTCAATGGCTACAATCTTTTTCTTAATTTAAAGAATTGTTTTATTGTTTTTATTAATTTTGCTCTCTTTCTCTTTCCTCCTCCTCTTCCTCCTCCTCTCCCTCCCCCTCTCTCTCATACACACACACACACACACACACACACACACACACACACACACACGAGAGAGAGAGAGAGAGAGAGAGAGAGAGAGGGAGAGAGAGAGAGAGAGAGAGAGAGAGAGAGAGAGCAGGTGTCTGTGTCCAGAGGAGTTGGGTCCTCCCTGAAGCTGGAGTTACATGTAGTTGCAAGCTGTCTGATATGGATGTTGGGAATAGAGCTAGGGTCTTTTAGAAGATCAGCAAATGTTCTTAACCACTGAGTCATCTCTTCAGTCCCACCTCAATTTGGCTTTTGAAAGCCTTATTTTATACCCAAGGCTAGCCTCCTACTTGAACTCCCCTTCCCTTAGTCTCTCAAGCTGGTCTCAGTCTAAAACCATGACCTCAGACATCTGAAATATAAATTATGAAGCCATGGAAGGAACCTGTTCCCTGGTGGCCAATGCTTGCTTGTCTTGTCCTTGTATTATACTTTATAACTTGGTCAAGTTCACCCAGAGACCAACATGAGACTATTATGTCATTTTTGTATATGGCTTTCTTTTGTTTCAGGTCAGGAAAGGTCACCTGCATTCACTTGTCAGGGTTCTGGGGCTCATCTTCCACGGTCAAAGTCAACACCAAGACCCTTCCAGAGAACCTAACACAGAATACCAGCAGCCCCTGGGACAAAGGTTTGGAGCACACATCCCCAGGACACTGCCCTCTGTTCAACCATCAAAGCACTCTCTCTAGGATTCAGTAGGAAACCATTTCCTCTCTGTGCGACTTGCAAGGCAGCTTCCCCCTCCATGGCCCAGGAGGGAGGTCAGCAAACAGAGCTTCCTTCAGCAGCCTCTCAGGACTCTCCTGCTGAAGAACCCCAGAGGCTCTGTGAAACCTGAGGAGATCACTGTCTGCCCCAGAGTGCAGAAAAAGAGGGGAGGACAATAGGAGTGGAAGATGAAACCCCCGGCCTTCCAGTTTCCAGGCTGGTTGTCAGGAGGCCTGGAAACCTTACTTGACGGCATTTGTTCCCCTCAGCTCTCCTCTGACTTGCAGCTTTTCTTTGCTTTCCCAACATCTGCCCTTTTCACTGTGGAGTGTGGATATTTAAACAGCTTGCCCTCCTTGGGGCAGGAGCTGTTCCTCAGGGGTTACGAGCTGCCTGTATTGTGTCGGACTTTTTTCTTACTGGTGTTTTCCACCATCTAGGCTTTGTCCTCCTTCTCCTTTAGCTGAAGGATTTGCAAGGCTTTTCTGTAAAGATCCAACACAGTAAGTAGTTTCAGTCTTCTGGGAACATTGTCCCTGCTCCCCAGTTCTCCTGTCCTAGCAAAAGCAGCCATGGGTGACACACACACAAATGGTCATGGCTACTCCAATAATGCTTCATACAGTCAACAAACAGGTCTGATCCAGACATTCCTTGTCCATCTCGGCTTTCCCTTTCCCAGATTCCTTTGTACGGAGTGGGGGTTGGGGGTCATGGACAAGGAGCCAGCACCAGTCTGCTGAGTGGATTTGTCTAGGAAAACTGCATTTCTTTACTGTCTTTAATGCTAAGACTTGGAAGGACAGCAGCCACCTGTCACAAGGGGTTACAAGAATGCAGATGAAGGTTTGCATCTAAAGGTAACAGAGAAGAAAGACAAGTGTGGGGGAGGGGCCCCTTATCCCATGATCCTGACTGTCAGTTGTAGCTGAGTACACTCTTAGTAGATATATAATAAAAACAACACAGGGCACTGAAGAACCAAAGTTCCTCTATTTTGTCCTCTGCCTCCATCTTGCGTATTGTGTAGGCTATTTCCCATAAAACATTCCAGTCCTCAGAAATGGCTAGGGGCAAAAGTAACAGGGTAGCCGTCTGGAAAGTACAGACAACCACAGAATATCCCCACCCGAAGGTCAGCTGATAAGAAAACTTGACAAGCAACAGGTGAGGTTTGAAAATAAAATTTCTGAAAAGTTCCTAGGCATGAGACAATCAGGACTGAACCCATCACCCCACACCGTACTAATGTAACTTTTCTGGGTTTTGCCTTTAAATGATGCCCTCTAGAGGGGCGGGGTATCTCTCCTTGACACTGCTGCACCAGTTGCTTTGACGAGGTTCCTGTTGGCTTGTATTGCACACACAATAAACCTTACTTTTGCATTTTGTTGAGTCGGTCTCCCTGGTGGTCTTTTGGGGTCCCTGTGGACTGGGCATAACATTTGGGGGCTTGTCTGGGACCCTTAGAGACCCCAATTGGGGCCCCCAACCCCAAAGGTTTATTCTGATCGACTGCGGTAAGTCTATCTGTGTTCAAAGTCTTGTCTCTCTTACTTCCATTTTTGTTGTTGCTGATCTTGGAATCTGAATCTTAATCTGAACAGGTTAATTTGCCCTGGCAGACACTCTAGAGGGCCAACCTGGAGGAATCAGGAGGTGCCCTCTTTTCTCATCTGGATGGGGATTTCTCATCTGAGACCATTCTGTCAAGGACCCAGTCTGGCCTGTCTGTAACTCTGAATCTGAAATCTCTGGAGATCAGGTAGCCTTACTAAATGGCTCCTGTCTCATTTGTATGGTTTTTGGTTTTGTCGAGGCCGAATCTCCAGGCCCTCAACAAACCAGACCATCTGGTACCCGCAGGAGTCTGTTTTGGGCCCTTTGTCTAACTGTTCTGTTTGTTGGTCTTATGTGTTCTGGTTTTTGTATCTCTGCTGACAAGTGACTTGATTGGACAGACCATGGGGACTATTCCTTCGTCCCCCTTGGACCTCACCTGAGCCCACTGGAAGAATGTAAAGGACACAGCTCATAACAGCAGTGTTGATGTGAACAAGGGTAAATGGGTCATTTTCTGTTCTTCCGAATGGCCCTCTTTCAATGTGGATTGGCTCAGGGAGGGATCTTTTCACTTGAATTTGATTTCTAAGGTTGAGGACATTGTTTTCCAACCTTGCAAAGGATACTTGGACCAGATTCCTTACATCGTGACCTGTCGGGGTCTCATCCACCAAGTCGATGACCCCCCTCCTGTGTTTAAACCTTTCCCTCTGCCTAATCTGACTGCACTCTCTTTGCCTTTGTGGATTTTCCCTTAAAACCCCGAGAATAGACCACGCCTGTTCTCCAGGGAGTACCAGATGAGTCAGATATCTTCCCTGCTCTTTATTCCCAACTTAGACCTGAAGCCCCCACAGGCTCAGACCCCACTTTAGGCAGACCCACCTGCATCCCTGGAGCTACCCCAAGGACCAGCACAGGCCATTAGGAGCCAGAGGGGAGCAGCAACTCCACAGCCAGAGTGGGGGTCGCCCTCCCACTCCGGCCAGCAGGCCCTCCTGATGGAGATGGGAACCAACCCTTCCATATTGGTCTTTGCCACCAGTGATCCCTACAACTGGCACACCCAGAATGCCCCTTTCGCAAAAAAACCCCAAGATTGTGTTAACCTCTTAGAGACTGTTCATCACCCATCCGCCCACCTGGGATGATTGCCAGCAACTCCTGAAAATCTTGATCACTACCAAGGACCAGAATCAGATTCTGAAGGCCACTCGCAGACTGGTTCCAGGGCCGACAGGAGATCCCTCCACAGATCCAGTTGTAATAAACACCGGTTTCCCTCCTACCTGACCTGACTGGGACTATAACACGGCACAGGTAAGGAGAGGCTCCAGATCTGCCAACAAGTCTCAAATTGGTGGCTCGGAAGCCGACCGACACGTCTAAGGTCTATGATGTCAGGCAGGGGCCAGAGGAAAGCCCAGTAGTTTATTTAGAGCGACCCCTGGAAGCTTTCCACCAATACACGTCGTACAATCTTGAGACAGAAGGGTCAGCCCGGATGGGAATGTTCACCTACTTAAACCAGGCAGCACCAGATATAAAGAAAACGTTGCAGTCTTTAGAAAGGTTAGGAGAAAAGAATCTGAGTTGCAATCTAGTTGCAGTGGCGGAAAAGGTGTATAGAAGAGAGGGACACCAGAACAGAGAGAGGAAAAGAAAGAAAAGAGGCAGGAAAAGAGTCTCACCAGGATCCCAGAACAACAGCAAGCTCAGCACAGGGAAGACTTGGGAGAAATCCTCATGGGCACAAACTCCAGGATCGTGAAGCCGACCCAGCGGGATGAGATGGGACAGTGCTACAAACCAAAGGTAGGAAAGAATCAAATGTGCCTATTGTAAGGAGGAGGGACACTGCGTCAAAGATTGCCCAAAGAAGAAGGGGCCTCCCCAGACAACCCGAGTCCAGCCAGCCTACATGGGAAATGAGGAGGACGGCGACTAAGAGAGATGGGGCTCAGATCCCCTCCCTGAGATTAGGGTAACTTTAAAGGTAGAGGGGAAACCAATTGATTTCATGGTAGAAATGAACAGATAACTCAGTCTGGCTGAAACCAGGAGGACCCATGTCCACCAAAACTACCTGAGTCCAAGGGGCCATAGGGACCAAACTTTACTCATGGATTACCTGAAGAACAGTGGACTTGGGAATGGGACAGGTAACCCATTCATTCCTGGTAATACCCAAAAGCCTCTACCCTCTGCTGGGGCAAGACCTCCAGTCCAAAATGAAAGCCCAAATCTCCTTTTCTGACAAGGGAGTTAAATTAGTCCACCAGAATGGAGAACCTTTCTGGGTCTTGGTTACAAGTGACCTAACTGAGGAGTAGAGACTTTACCAAGAACCAGTGAAACCTGAGCCCGACATAGAGGACTGGCTCCGGAAGTTCCCTCGGGCTTGGGCAGTGACAGGAGGCATGGGACTGGCCCTTCAGAGGCCCCCAGTCTATGTTGAGATCAAGGCAGGAGCAGATCCCATTAAGGTCCGCTGGTGCCCCATGCCATTGGAGGCTAAAAGAAGCATCACCCCCCACATATGTAAGCTACTGAAACTTGGGATCCTAAAACCTATCCAATCAGCCTGAAATGCACCTCTGTTACCAGTTTAAAAGCCTCATACCAATGACTACCGCCCAGTACAGGAATTAAGGGAAGTGAACAAGAAGGTTATGGACATGCATCCCACCGTTCCCAATCCTTATACGCTGTTGAGTACCCTTCCTCCCAATCGGCAGTGGTAGACTGTACTGGATTTAAAATATGAATTCTTTAGCCTGCCACTGGCCACTAAGAGCAAGACCTACTTTGCCTTTGAATGGCATGACCCAGAGATCGGGATCAGTGGACAGCTAACTAGGACCTGGTTGCCTCAAGGATTTAAGAACTCTCCCTCCATCTTTGATGAGGCACTCCATGAAGACCTGGGTGAGTATTGACTCCAGAACCAGGAAGTAAGTCTGTTACAGAATGTGGATGATCTGTTAATTGCCACTGAGGATCGGGGAAAGGTGCCTGAAGGGAACCGCGTGTCTACTATGTGCCCTCAGGGACCTCTGCAAAGAAGACTCACATCTACCAATTACAGGTAATGTACCTGGGATACATCCTTAAAGAAGGCCAATGATGGCTTTCTGAGGCCCACTAGGAGACAGTACTAAAAATCTCAACTCCCACTTCTGCCAAAGAAGTAAGGGAGTTCCTGGGGACTGCCAGTTTCTGTCGCCTCTGGATCCCTGGGTTTGCCAAAATAGCTAAACCTCTCTGTATGAAGCCACCAAGAATGACTTCACCTGGACTGAGGAAAGACAGAAGGCACTTGACACTCTGAAACGGAAATTCCTGGAGGCTCCGGCACTTCTTCCTGCTCGTGGATGAGCACAAGGGAATAGCAAAAGGGGATGCTCATTCAGGCAGTGGGACCATGGAAGCGCCCAGTGGCCTACCTGTCCAAAAAGTTAGTCCTGTGGCAGCGGGCTGGCCTCCCTGTCTCTGCATTACAGCAGCTGTAGCCCTGCTGGCAAAAGATGCAGACAAGCTAACTCTGGGACAGAATCTGACTATTGCCACCCCTCACGCATTAGAGGGGATTCCTAAGCAGCTGCCAGACCAGTGGCTGAGCAATGCCCGCATGACCCACTGTCAGGCTTTACTCCTTAATCCAGCCCAGATAACATTCCAGTCCCAACATACACTATGATGGGAAAACTGTTTTAATTCAGAAAAAGTGAAAGTAAAAGGGAAAATCATACAAAGTCATAATCCTAGACATTTAGCGTCAGAGGAAGACATACTCGGTTAACCGCAAGCCTAGCTCACTTAGACACAACAATGTAAATACACTTTTGGGTGCGCAGTTTGAAGGGATTCTTAAACCTTGGAGCATCTCCTGAGAAAAAATGTGCATGTGTAAGCCCTAGGTTCAACCCACAATACCACCAAAAACCAGGATGGGAAAGAAGGGAAGGAGGGAGGAGAGGTAAGGAGAGAGGAAGGGAGGGTGAAGGAGGGAAAGAGAAAGATGGATGTCACAAAGCACAGATTTATAGCTTTGGACTAGCAGCACTCCCAAAATTTTAGAGCTTTTATGAGCTTCTGTTCTTGGTTCTCTATCAGAGATCTGAGGAAGGCACAGCCTTCTGGAAACCAAAGCTTTCAGACCTGACTCTCTCTCTCTCTCTCTTCCCCCTCCCTCAGCTCCCCTATGTTTCCCTACCCCTACCTGCACCAGTTAGCATGTGCAGAAGCATAACCCTGTTACCCCTGCCATGGGGAAAGCTGCTCTGAAACACAGGAAGAACCCCACAGAATGGTGGCACTGAGCAGAGAGCCGAGAGCCGAAACCAACAAAGGAAGCCTGGCTTCTAATAGAGGAGATATGGGGATGTGTGCTCAGAGAGTGGGGTAGACAATAAATGTTGAGGCCACTGGATTTTTAAATAAAAAACAAACACGAAACACAATTTCTGTTTTATCTTTTATCCAGAGAGATTTCTAGAAGGACTATAAATCCAAAGGTAAAACAGAATCCTTTAAACTTATTAAAAGAAAATATTTGAGAGTATGTAAGACATGTGTGGAAGATGTTCACCTCCCTAGCCTATCAGGACAGTGCAAATATACATATATTTTATACATATATATGTACATATATACATATATGTACTGTGTGTGTTTGTGTGCATGTGTGCACGTGCACACTTGGAAGAAATGAGAGAGGTAACAAGAACACGAGAGTCAGATCCCTTCTAGGGGAGATGAGCATTGGTACACTCATTCTGGAAACAAATCTGTGGTGGAACGCTTACTGATGATAACTTGGAGTCAGTAAGTTGACTTGCATTCCTCCCCATAGCTCCTGATGAACTTCCTCTGCCAAGAAATCCTTTCCCTGATCACAGGAGCTTCAAGTACTGAAATCCCAGCAGAAGTCTGTCCTAGTTCGTTTTCTATTGCTGTAATAAAGACCAATACCAAAAGCAAGTTGGGGAGAATAGGGTTTATCTCATCTTACAACTTACAGTCTTGAATGGAAGTTAAGACAGGAGCTCAAGGCAGCAGCTGAAGAGGAGACAATGAGGGAAACACTGTTTACTGGCTTGCGCCCAATGGCTTGCTCAGCTTGCTTTCTTGTTCAACCAGAGACCACCTGCCCTGGGGTGGTGCTGCCTACAGTTAGTTGGACTGGGGCCTCCCACATCAATCATTAAGAAAACGCCTTATAGACTTGCTTACAGGTCAATCTAATGGAAGTATTTTCTTCATTGGGTTTGCCTGCTTCCCTCATTATCCTAGCTGTGTCAAGTTGATAAAAAAGTAACCAGCACATCTCCCCCAATTAAAGTTTGTTGAAAAGATGCTATGCAAAGTCCTGGGGGATGCAGCTCTTTCCAGTAGCCCACCTTTATTTCTTGTATAAATTTTGCTTTGTAATAAAACTTTCAACTCATCTCGTGTTTAAATTCTTTCTCTGTTCGTAAGAATCTAGAAACACGAGGTAGAAGTGACAATCTTGTCTGCCTATCTCTAAGACCTCTCCACCCTCCATGTACCAGCAACACCCCAATATCCCTAAACGAACCAGGCACTGGGTACATTCATCTCTCTGCTCCTGGGTGGATGTGATGTGATCGGCTATTTTCAGGCCTTGGCACTGAGACTTCTCCGTGGGGAACTGTGACCTGGAACTGTAAGCCAGATAATGCCTTCCTTCTCCAAGTTGCTTTTAGTCAGAGTGTTTTATTACAGTGAAGGAAATGAAGCCGGAACAGAACCCTGATCTCCAGTATAATGTTTTGAAGATGGACCATTGAAGAGAGCAGCCACTGTGGATGGGATTGGTGATAAAATGCACTGAGAAGTTTTTCTGCCCTTCCTCCATGTGTTGACACATGGAGAAGGCAGCGTCATAGCCCAGGAAGTGGGTCCTCCCCAGATACCAAATCTGCTAGTACCTTGGTCATGGACTCCAGATTTCAGATCCCACAGAATATAATTTTTGTTGTTTAAGCCACCCAGCCTGCCTTGTTCTAACTGAGCAAATTTAATAACCAACCAACAAACATATATGTCCTAGTATGAAGAAAAGGATGTATCCTTCTGATAAATACATACATATTCAGAGTAATCTGGTCTGGGAGGTTGCTTCTTGTGGAGATGCTCCGTCTCTCCCAAGGGAGCAGATGGTTTCTGGAGTACTATTCAAAATATTTTTCTCTATTACTGGCAGGTGGCAACAATAACTTCTCGAGAATATGAAAAGAACAAAAATTTGGGGGTTGTCTTCCCTCATAGATAACAGGAAACAGTTGGTGACTTTGGTGTACTGACATAAAGTAACCTTGGGAAACTTTAGCACCCCACACACTTGGGTACATGCGGGTGGGGGCTGGCACTAAAGGAGGCATTTCAAATCACTAACGAAACTATGGTTTAGTCACTAATGGTATTTAAATACTTAGTCGTTCATCAAATAAAGTAAGCTAGATCCTTGTCTAGCACCATACACAAAGGTATTTCAAGTGAATAGACATTAAAAATTGAACAAAATAATTATGATGATCATTGTGTTTGGCTCTGCCTTTGCCTTGCATGTTTTAGGCAATGTGGGTAATAGGTACAAGACAAAAGAATTGCAAAGGAACATTGGAGAAAGGTTTTCTTGTTTCTAGCAAAGAGACAAGGGGAATCACAGACCTTTCTGCTTATCTGAACTTGCTGGGAGTCTGTGTGCAAAGTCTGTAGGTGCCGATAAATGAGAAGAGCTGAGAAATACCGAACCCTAGCAGTCTTCTTGCAAGCTAATTTCAGCTTTGTACAGTGAGGAGAAAGCTGTTGAACAGTTGCGCCAACAGGATTTTTTTAAAGTAATCTAATCATCCTTTTTAATCCTTGTTACCTTAAATTTTATTTCCTTTTGGTTTACATTCACCCACACATTCCTACCATCCTTTAATTATAATCTTTTGATATTACTTTAAAGCACCTTAGATGAGCAGTCATCGGATTGCTGAGTTGACTTTTACTCCAACTAAGAGTCTCTGCCCACTGTCAAAGGGACGTAAAAGTGCTGGCACTGGATGGCATAACTGCTGTGCCTAGAGCCGCGCTGCCATCTTGCTTCCTGCCCTGTTTCCCTGCCTATTTTCTTTGTTATACTTGTATTATTTGTATTTCTTTGTATTTGGAAGCTAGACTTCTGTTTCAGTTTCATGAGTGCTGACTAAATTATAAAGAGCTTCTGAAATTCCAACATACCAGCCAGGATTCAGTCAGGAAAACGACTATCAAATTATTCCAAGACTGACAGATTTAGTATAGGAACTGGGCTGGCACACACTGCGGAAGGGCAGAGTTGAAGAGGTTACCAAATGCATCATCATCATCTGAGCCAGCAAGCAGGTCGGAAGGAGGTGATTCGAGGGTGTCTGGGAAGCGGATGAGATCACACAACCCAGTTCGTTAGGCCCAGTGTCTCACGATAATGACTTCTCTCCTAGCTGAAGGCTAGCCCCCCCGCAGTGCACCATAGAGAGTTGACAAGAGATGACCAGAAGGGCATATTTCATGTTTTATTACAGCATAAACATTAACTTACCCCCTGTGGTGGTTTGAATGAGAATGGCCCTCACAGGTACATGGCTTTAAATACTTGGTCCCCATTGGTGAAACTAATTGGGAAAGATTAGGAAGAGTGGAGGTATGGCCTTATTGGAGAAGGTTTGTCACTGGGGGTGGGCTTTGAGGTTTCAAAAGACTCAGTGCCATTCCCAATGTGCTCTCTGTTTCCTACTTGCTGTTCAAGATGTAAGCTCTCAGCTGCTGCTCCATGCCTGACACTTGGAACCCCAACTCTGCCATTATGGAGCCCAACCTGTAGTAAGCTTTCTTGTCAGATTGTCTTTGGATCACTAGCCCCAAATAATGATATGGAGACTTCTTATTAATGATGAACACTTGGCCTTTAGCTTATGTTTGTTTCCAACTAGCTCTTATAACTTAATTAACCCATGTTTTTTAATCAACATTCTATCACATGGATTTTTTTTTTAACCTCTCTGTCATTCTGTATGTCCGACTTGGTAGGCATCTAGCTGGCATCTCCATGGGCCTAGATTCATCTCTTCTTCTTCTCTCTCCCTGTAAATCCTGTCTATTCTCTCCTGCCTCGCTACTGGTCATTCAGCTCTTTATTAGATCAATCAGAAGGTGTCTTAGGCAGAGATACATCTTTACAGTGTACAAAAAGATTATCCCACCGCACCAACCCTCTGAAACCACAAGCCCCCAATAAACTCTTTCTTCTGGAAGTTGCCTTGGTCAAGGTGTCTTATCACAGCCATGGTAAAGTTACAAATATGCCCTGCTGTGCGAGAAGTGAGGAAGGAAATGCTTGAGTTTCCCAGTCATTTTAGCTAAACAACTTAAAATAGAATTGTCTATTTCACTTTGTATTTTATCCTCTCAAGCTGATAACCAGATTTATGAAAATACGTATGTAATTAGTTTGAGTGCTCTAGTCCTCCCATATCTACTGTTTCCCTTTCAGCACCAATGATTCAAAAGTTAAATAGGAAATTGCAGAATAAACAATTTGATTAAGTCTTAAGCTGTAGGGTATTTTGAGTGGTCCAATGAAATCATGTGCTATTCTCTCTGTGACCTCACCCCTTTGTCCAGCTTTATCCACACTGTATAAGCTACCAGTTGAAAGACTCTAAATGCATTTCTGAGGCCTCTCAGTATTACACACCTCTCTCCTGGAGACGTGACAGTTGTCCACACACGAATGTTGGGAACTTTCCATCATCTCCCTGAGTCTTTGTAAATGTTCTATTGAATAGGGGCAAGATAACCCTTAGGTGTTGACTCAGTTCCTGGTGTTTTGACTCAGTCCCTGGGAAAGGGGCAAAGTGACCCACACAGGCTCCCTCTTACCTCACCTGATCACACAGCCATTCTCCTACCCTGGCACAGACCAATCACTGTAGTAGCCCTTTGAATAAGCCAATCCAATTAGTTGGAAAACAACCCTCAGGCTCCCCCCTTGTTTCTATGGCTTTTTGCTTTAAAAGATGGGCTATAACAACTATTGATGTCTTTCTGGCTTCTCGAATGCTGAAAGACCCTGTCGCAACAGAATTAATAAAATCCTCATGCTTTTGCATCGACTGTGGTGTCTGGATGGTGTCTTGAAGCAACTCTTCTCTAGAACTTGGACTCCTAGTCCAACACAGTCTTATATGGTGTGGAGATGAAATATCTCCCAAATGGCATGTGTTAAAGGTTTGAGACTTAACACGGCATATTCAGATCTGACACTCTTGGAAAAGTGATTGGATCATTAGGGCTCTGACCTAGTCAACGAACCAAGTCAGTAGGAGATTCATAATATGATGGCATTGTTGGATGTGGCAGGAATCTTTGAGGGTGGGGCTTAGTTAGAGGAATTAGGTCACAGAAGCCTGAAAGTGGAGACTCAGTTTCTTTTCTTAGTTGCTGTGATAAAATACCCCAGCCAGAAGGATTTGAGGAAGTAAGGGTTTATTTTGGTTTACAGCTCTAGAGGGATAAGGCCATCAGAACAAGGAAGAAATAACAACAGGAAGGCATGAGGATAGAAGCAGGAAGTTAGCTGAACACATGGCATCTACACACAGGAAGCAGAGAGAAATGAAGAGGAAGTAGGACCAAGCTGTAAACCTCAAAGGCCATGCCCACTGACACACTTCCTCCATCAAGGGTCCATAAGCTTCCCAAACAGTACCACTAACTTTAGACCAACTACTTAAGACCTGAGCATGTAGGGACATTCAACAGAAGTATCTTGTCCCCATCCTTTCCCTCTGTTTCCTGTGCTGCTCAGTGTTTGTGGAGAGAACATCTCTCCTGTCGGGTAGTCCTGCTGCAGCAATGTTCCACCTCACCTGAGGTCCAGAGGAAAGAAGCCAGCTGACCTTGGACCAAAGCCTCTGAAAATGTCTCCAAGTAAGCCTTTCCTGCTCCAAGTTAGCCTTTCTCAAAGTCTAGTTTCCATAAGTCAGGGTCCTAAAGAGTTCCCATAGGGCCTAGTGGGTACAGTCTGAAAGAACGTGGGTACCCCCCCAACTTACAGAGCTTATTGACTTGAAGATTCTAGAGTCACATACTTTCTGAGATAATTGTCGTGATTTAGAATTATGCCTGGTAGCCACCGAATGGCCATCTTGGTTATCAGGTCCCAGTGTCTCAACGCTTATGTTCAGGCAACCCGCATTTAAAAATTATTTTTACATTTATTGTTTTTAGAGGGTAACTCTCTCTCTCTCTCTCTCTCTCTCTCTCTCTCTCTCTCTCTCTGTGTGTGTGTGTGTGTGTGTGTGTGTGTGTGTGTGTGTGAGTGTAAGTCAGAGGATAACTAGAGGAGTCCATTCTCTCCTTCTACCATGTAATCTCTGGGGATTGAATCCAGGTCCTCAGATTTGATGCCTTTACCTGTGGAGTTGTTCACCAGCCCATGAGACAACCTTCATTTCACTTAATATTAGCTCCAGAGTTTGATGATGATGGCAGTCCGGGTGGAGAAGGCGGTGACACTCAAGAAAGGCCGTAGACTGCGTCCTTTAGGTGAACAAGTAAAGGTTCTATAATGAAATGTTTGAGGGGGGCTGGGGTTGATCAGTAGGTGAGTGCTTGCATGGTGTGCCTGAAGCCACCCCACACTGTTATGTTATGGTAGCACACACTTGTGACCCTTCACTGGGGGGCAGGGAGCGGAGGCTTAAGGTCAAGGCTTTTGCAACTGTTGATTATCTTGACTAAAAACACGATGAACACACATGCACACACGCACACTTGGGTTGATTTTACTAAAAAGAAAGAAAAGAGGAGGGAGGTGGAAGGGAAGGGAAAGGAAGAGATAGATCTTGGGGTCTTTTCTCCATATTTGCTATTTTTTAATTTTGTGAAGTCATTTTAAATTCTGTGATGTCACTAGTTTAGCGGGCTGCATTCTCAAAGCCGTGCTCCCCTTTAGTGGGCTAGCCTCAGTATTTGCTTGCAGCAAACACAAGACGAATCACTTCTCAGAGCATTTTGACTGCCTGCTTCTTAAAGTCTGCTTGAAGCCGGGTGTGGCAGTGCACGCCTTTAATCCTGGCACTTGGAAGGCAGAGGCAGGAGGACTGAGCAATTTTAAGAGCAGCACAGTGACTTCCATGCCAGCCAGGGCTAGATTGCAGGACTCTGTCTCAAAAAAGGGTGGGGAGTCTAGTTCAAAGGGGGAAAATTGATCTTTTACTCTGGACTATGGGCCCATTTTCCCTCTCAGGTTAAAGTATGCTTTCTCGGGCCTCTAGAGAGCTTTCCCTTGTAATCATCCTTCTGGAGTGGAGGCTTCCAGCTCTTGTCCTAAATGTAACCCACCTAATTTCAGGCTGGAGAGAGAAGAGACGGGAAGGTTTCTACTCAGTGGATGAACAAGTATTCTGTAAGACGAGCACGAGGACACATAGCCTCCTTTGAGGCCTCTTGGGCTCAGTTAAAGATGAATGCATGGGGCAAAGGCCCTCTATGAAACGCATAACCGATCAAATCCCAGGAAGAAATCAAAGTCTCTTGGGTGACTAAAGCTAGAAATCGTGAGACACTCCAGTGGGGTGTTGCAAAATTGCTGAAGTTTCCTGGTCTTAAGAGGGCAGATGTCAGTTCAGAGTCACCCTAAGAAGATTACTACATCTTCCCCAATCTGGAGGCTGCACAAGTCTTACTCATAAAAGGCTAGGACAGCCCAGAGCAGCATTGTGCCCAGACTCTGGAGTCAAATGTGGAAGAGATGGGATTATTTCAAAAGCAATGTATGGCCACTTATTCATTCTCCTAGACACAGGAAAAAGACAAATGGGATTTTAAAACAAAAGTGGACTAATTTCCAGGCAGGGACTGAGCCAAGAAAGAGGCCGGGGTCCTCCCCTTTACCCAGAGCACCCTTCAGCCTTGGCATTCCACATCTTGAATCAGAGCCATTGTCTGGCTCTCCTGCAAACACTGGCTCCATTGTGATTCCACAGGGACACAGCTCCACAAGTACTGCTTTCTACGCGCCCGGGGCTCCTTTGAATTTATCCCATTGAGTTGTGACTCGGGCGCTCAGCCAGCAGAGCCTCCAACCAGGGTGGTGCCTGGGGACTTGTGCTGATTTATTGCATAACCCTGCCAGGTAAATCACTTTGCCATCCCATGGGAAATGTCAAGTCAGGGGCAAAGTGTGGGTGCTCCCTGAGTGAATTCAGGGTTTGGATAAGAAAAAAATGATTGCCAAAACTTTCATCCTTATTTATAGTTATCTTCACGGCTACTTGATTGGATTCAGACTGCCTGGAAAGTTCTAGAAAAATTCTAAGTTTCACAAGTCAAATTTCCTAAAGAATTCTCATGGAGTCTATGGGATGAGGTAGTTCAATTTGAACCAAATGAAGGTGACCCCCCCCAAATGTCTCAGATTTATAGAAATCCAGGTCCTAAGCTTTATTACTGGATATTCTGAAACATACAACTGAAGTTGAGACTAGAAATTGACTTTTTTTTTCATTTCAAGTGTTTTTAACACAAAGAGGTCACACGACAAGTTACCAAATGCAAATAAAATACCCCTGAAACAAATAAAACACACACACACACACCAGCAATCTTGGGCTAGCAATGTAGCTTCATGGTAGAGCATCTCTTTGACATGCTAAACACAGAGATGAGGTCCTATTTCTGTCAGAACAAAACACACACTGGTTATTGAATACTGGCAAAGTGAGCATTTAGATGAATTCGCTGTGCTAAGTAGCCGAACCGGAGTGGGATCTCAGAACTCCAGAAGGTTCCAAGCATTCTCCTTCTACTGACTGAACACTTATGCCTAACCAGACTTTCTCATCCTTTAAGCACCTGGTTACTGTTAGTGTAGGTGGGGCTGTGCTGGAGGTCAATCAAGGGCAGTACCAAGTTAAGGACCGGGTCAGACTGATGAGCTCAGTTGGGAAGCCCCAGTGACAGAGACAAACAGAGTATTTTAATATTAGTCAGTATCTGTCTGGCCACCTCCTCCAAAGGAAACTAACTACCCACCCACCACCCACCACCCTCACTTCCAGGTGGCCATACTGAGAACCACAAGAAGGTACTTCCCTAGCCTGATTAGAATAGGGATGGGCTGAAACCAAGATAGCCAATTGTCAGGTGAAATGGGGCATGAAGCAGCATGAAGAAACGAGAGCCGGGCCAATCAGATTACCTCTGCTGAGAAGCACCCACGCTGGTTATCAGAAGGTTGCCACAGTTTATTTTGAGGTCGGTCGGGAGGCTGGGGAAGTCACAGCGAACCAACAGGAAGGAAAGGGTCTTGGCCAGTGGGGAGAAGAAATCTGAGCAGCTACAGAGACAAATGAAAATGTCGAGCAATTCTGATCATGAGAATATTTGCAGCACAAGGCAGAAATAGAATACAAATGCCCAGTCGTATGTGAGCAAGCTCAAGGAGCTCTCTAGTCTCAGCAATGAGATGTTCAGAAAAGACGTAGCGACCGTGTTAAATGAGCCCACGCAGTATGCAGCATGCTTGTGGTTTCGTGGACTTTTCTCATTTATATTCACGGGCGCATTAAAATATCTATTTTAACCAAACAAGGACATTTAGGGGACAATCTAGCCCTGATCTGTCCAATCTAGAAACCATTTGCGGGTTGTTGGACACTTGAAATGTGGTTAAGTCTAAATTGAGATGTGCTGTATTCAATAGAGAACAATAATTGGAGTATGTGTAATTGGTAACATGCTGAGATGATGTATGTGGGACAGAATAGATTAGGTAAAAGTAAAATATTAAAAGTCTGTTACCTGTTCCACTTAACATTTTGAAGGAAGCTACTGGAAAATAAAAATTGTGAGCATTGCTCTCACTCGGGACTTTCCTTCGGACAGCGCTGGTCTAGCCTGTTGGCTTATGAGACAGAAAGCATTGACACATGAAAGGAAGAAAAGCTTGGGTTTCCGTGGCCCGAGCCCTTCTTACCTCCTCCAGCTTTCACACTGGAAAAGTAACGTAGCAGATGTTGGCAGAGTGCATTGTGGTCAGCTCTTACACAGCCTCTATAATTCTTCCCTTCCACGATATAAACATCTCTCTATTCCCGCCATGATGTGGAGCCCTACATCCCTTGAAGCTGTGTTGGCCTTCTGACCTATAGCAACCAATCGAATTAGATGGAAGAGATACTATGCCCATTTTGGCTGTAGCCTGTAAGAAGCCTGGCAGCTTCTATCTTTGCTTTTGGATCCTAAGTACCAGGCTTTGAGGAAGGCTTTGTCTAGACCTGTGAAGAGAATGAGAGAGGGGCTGTGCGGAGGAGCGTGTGAGTGCCAGACATCTGAGTGTGGCCCTTTAACGCAGCCATAGTAGCTTACAGCACCGCCTAATGTGTGACCCCAGCAGAGGCCATGCAGGGCAGCTCGAAGGGCAGAGTCATGAGAAGTGGTGTATGGCTGCTGCAAGGCGCTGAGTTCAGTCTACGCGGCGTGGAGATCAGGCTGTGCCCTAAGCTCCTGCCCTGCTCTAAGTGTGTGAAACGGTGGCTTTCAGGCTGGGCCTCGCCCTGGATAATGCCACTTTGCAAAGTGCAGTTGGCTCCACTTTGAGGGTGAATGCAGAGGGAGGATGACTCTGCATTGCGATTGTGTCGTAGACACCACCACCTTTCCAGCACAGACTGAAGCACAGACTGATGGTGACTCATTCCTACAAGTAAATTACCAAAGTATATGGGAAACACATGGACCCACCATGATATATTAAAACCATGTGAGAGAACTCAGACTAACAGGGTACAACACCCTCACCCGGTCTTTAAAAGGATCCACACCCAACACTGATGGCATTGCTATCTAGCTACCCTGTGCCTGTAGACCAAGTGACCAACAGGCCGAGAACTCCCAGCTCCTCCCAGATGTCTTCTTAACCTGGTACTCACCACGTAAGTGGCCCACTTGAACTGCATCTATCACCCACCCACCCATCCGTTATCCATATATCGTTCCACATCTCACTTCACCCAACAGACAGATTGCATCCCGGAGCAGCCTCCCTCTCCAGCAGGGTTCTCTAATGTCTTATATAACCCTCTACAGTGACTCTCCTTGCACGGGTATCAGCTCCCTGCCTTCAGCAGGGCCTCTTGGGACACTGTGGCCTCTTTAACCCTTTCATAGCTATTACTGAATGTCATAGAGTGATCTGATAACTAAGATTAATGATTAAGATTGGAATAAGAGAAATAGTTAACGAGCATGCTTTCAAGGGAAATCAGGGTAGGCAGTAAACCGCAGCCAGCACAGCCGGCACAGTGTATGAATTACTTGTGCTCAACAAAATCTGACTTTGTAGAAAGACATAAATATCTTCATGTCTGCAAGTCTGACAAACCGTGCGTATGACACACGAAAATATGTTCAAGACTGTAAATAGAAAGACCTTGGGGATGGCAACGTAAATGAGACTGTGGCCCCGCCCTCAAGGGTCTTAAAATCTCGGGAAGGGGTCATCCATGTCTATAAAAACAGCTCCAACGTGGGAACTGAAGCCCCAGGGACAGGTGTGGGTTTTTCTTTTTCTTTTCTTCTTCTTTCCGTGTGTGTGTGTGTGTGTGTGTGTGTGTGTGTGTGTGTGTGTGTGTGTGTAAGAGAGAGACAGACAGACAGGCAGAGAGACTTGGGGACACACACGTATGTGGTATGTGGGTGTGCATGCACATGTATGTGTCTGCATGTGGAGGTTCCAGGTTGATGTTGGAAATCATCCTTTATTACCTTGTTACCTTATTCATTAGGAGAGGATCTGCCATTCAGACCCAGAGCTTGTCAATAGGACTAGCCTGGCTAGCCAGCTAGCTCTGAGGTCCCTTGCCACCATTATCAATAGGACTAGCCTGGCTAACCAGCTAGCTCTGAGATCCTTTCCCACCATTGTCAAAGGCTGAAACTACAGGAGCGCTGCAGTGCCCACCAGACATTTACATGGGTTCAGGGATTCAAGCTCTGGTCTTCAAGTTTGTGCAGCAAGTGTTTAAATCCCAGAGCCATCTTCCCAGTCCTAACAAGAGTTTAATATTGGGCTAGTTATTGAGGGGCTTCCTCAGGACTTCATGCCTGACCCTGCTGGTCAAGTATTAGACAGCATGCATTTGCTCTACTACCCCAGATCTCTCTCCCTCCCTCTCTCTCCCCCTCCCCTCTTTAAGGGCAGTATCTCACCACATAGCCTAAGCTGCTCTCAAACTTTCAACCCTCCTGCCTCAGCCTCCCAAGGGCTGGAATTCAGGCCCAAACCACCAATCTTGGCCCTTGAGCCCCTTTTCCAACGGGGAGGGAGGGCGGCACTCCAGCAATACTACCTACTTCCTCCTTAAAGGATCATGGGAATGGGTGCCAGTTCCAGCCTATTACAGAAAGAGAGAAAATGAGAATCCACACAGACGCTGGAATGTCTGTTCTCTGGCCCAGATTTCAGACACTCCCTAAAGCCTATGGGGGAGTCCAGGCTCACTTTCCCCCATCTTTTCTCTTTGGGTCTACACCAAGGGTTCTCCAGGCAGCTTTCTTTCCTGTGGTCCCCTGACCCCAGCCATCCTGGCTCTGCAGGTTCTCTTTTGTCTCTTCTGGGCCATTTGCATCTTTGAGGCCTTCTGGTTTGGGGATTCCCACTTCAGAGTGCCTCATTTACATTTCCTCATAATAGTGAGCGGTTCACAGGCTGCTGAAATACAATCGCCAAACAGTGAGTAATTCATCTGGAAAACCAGCCCTTCAAGGTTTGGGGCTTGGCATTTCTGAGAACTCTGAAGATATTGGCATTGGCACTGTGGACCACCATTGACAGCGGAGGCAGGCAGAACAAGGGCACCAAGAGAAACTCAAACCTGACTAGGGTAGACCTCTGCCATGTCCCACTCAAGGGTTACCCAACAAATGCCAATCACAGATGCAGAGAGGGTTTATCCAAAGAGAAAGAACTTATTCATGAGACAGCCAAGCATAGTGAGAGCCCCAAAAGAATCTGTCTGCTGAGGATAGGCTTAGGGGTGTCTATGGGAAAGGAAATGGGGCAGTATGAGTGTGGAGGAGGGTGACTGGACTCTGGGAGCCGTAAGGAGTGGCGATGATATGTGTAGTGGAAATCCAAGGCTCTTCATAGGATGCATGCTGGGGACATGGCAGCATAGTGCACTCCGAAAGGAGTGGGGATGGGGTTTCAGATCTCTCACTTCACACAGTCACCCATCTGACACATACTCCAGTCCAAGGGTACCAGACCCCCAGAACCTGCACAGAAGGCCAGGTGTGGTAGTGCGAGCTTGTAATCCCAGAACTAGAGAAGGGAGGACAAATAGATCTCACTGGCCAGGCAGTCTAGCCTAGTCTGGAGGGGTCAAGGCTGGCATTTTTGCTGGGGCTCAAAGAACAACACAGTCAAACTATGGTACTTGGTGGTACTCTGAACAACGTGACCTACAGGAAATGCAAAGTTTACAGAAGCAGACTGACAACCAAGCCCGTCTAGTCCTACCTGCTTTTGTCCCTGTCCCCAGGTGCAGAAAGAAAGGTTTTCTGCAGCAACCTCTAGCTTCCAAAGACTAGGCCTGCCAAACAGAGAACAACCGCCCCTTGTCCCTTCCCTGGGCTTTCATTAGCTAAACTCATATCACAGGAAGAAAGAAGCCTGCCACCCGCCTAGGTAGACTATCCTCCCCTGCTGTCAGCGCTGTTTCAGCGAATCATTTACAAAGGTTGTCTGTTCCTCCTACCAAGACTTTGTCCAAGGCCATTGTTCTCCAAATTCATTGAATTCTCCTAAAAACCATTTCATCCCCTCCCAAGTTGCAAAAAATCCTCTGTCTTCTTCATAAATAGAGTTAATAAAAACTCTACAAGCTTTTGCATCATACAGGACTGGGTTACTACACTGTGGTCACTGCCATGCAAGTCATATGTCTGTGTGTCTTTTCTCCAGCTGATCTCCTTGGCAATTTATTCAGTAAACCTTCAGAGAGCAAAGGAGACATTTTCCTTTACCCTTTTCCTGGCTAGGTAGACACAGGAAGAAAACTACATGGTACCTAGCAGGTGATATGACCACAGAGTTGTATTCCATACACCAAGATGTCATGCGACCTATCAAACATTGAAGGAACAAGACTACTTAGAACTAGATGGGACCCACAGGACTGACCACCAAGAGCTCTGGCTTTGCCTTGTTATAATGTCATTTCTACATCATTAATCTTGTAAAGTTTCTTGCTCCCACCATGCATCTGGCATTATGACACATCTACAATCTTCATATAAGGAAAAGAGGCAGCAGGGGTGGGGATGGGGGTTGGCGACCCTATTCTGGAAATACTGGCCCATTATTCAAATTCCCCACCTAACTCAGTATTTCCCCTGTCCTAGTTTGTTCTCTGTTGCTGAGATGAAGACCATGACCGAAGTGACTTGGGGAGAAAGGGTTTCATCTTTCAATTTACTTAGTCCATCATGAAGAGGAGTTAGCGCAAGGCAGGAATCTAGAGGCAGGATCTGAAGAAGAGATGATGAGGGAAACATTGTTTACTGGCTTGCTCCCAATGGCTTGCTCAGCTTGCTTTCTTGTACAACCCAAGACCACCTGCCTTGGGGTGGAACTGCCCACAGTTGGACTGGGGCCTCCCACATCAATCATTAAGAAAACGCCTTATAGACTTGCTTATATGTCAATCTAATGGAAGTATTTTCTTCGTTGGGTTTACCTGCTTCCCTCATGATCCTAGCTGTGTCAAGTTGATAAAAAAGTAACCAGCACATCTCCCTCCATCTTGTCCAAAAGATGCCATGCAAAGTCCTGGGGGATGCAGCTCTTTCCAGAAGCCTACCTTTACTTCTTGTATAAATGTTGCTTTGTAGTAAAACTTTCAACTCGTCTTGTGTTTAAATTCTTTCTCTGTCCATAAGAACCTAGAAACACTATGTAGAAGTGAAATCTTGTCTCTGTATCTCTAAGATCTCACCAACCTTCAGGTACTAGCAATACTGCAAAATCCTTCCAACAATTAGCAGATTAACTGAAGAGAAGCGTGATGGGTTATTTGATCACCGTTCCATGTAATGTGAGAGCTTTCAGGTCAAATATCCAGAGTCCTGGGCTGAACTATCCATTTTTATGCTTAGGCTTGAGGAAATATGGACAGTCATGCAAGAGTACGATTGAACAGAAAGAGGTTCGATCCACTAGTAATCCCAGTAAGGCCTGCCCAGACTCTTTTTGGCATCTACTCTTCTTGGTATTGGACAGGACTCTCTAAGGAATGGTGATTTTGATCAAATAAAGCCCGAGACTTTCCATGGTGAGTTCATATATATAAAAACAGAGGGGAGTGTTGGAATAATAGTTTTTGGTAATTATGGCTGGCTTCGGGAAAGAGGTTCTGGTGTCCATGACTTCTCTTGGAGAGAAGTCTAACGTCTAAACTTGGGGCAGAGTGAGGAGTGACAGACAGGTGGGCAGAAGGGCTGAGAACACTTGGTTTTGGAGGCCTTCATGTGGGGTATCATCGATGTCTGAGCCTAACACAATCAGAGAAACTTATTACTCATGCGTAGATGTACACGAACCTGCAAGAGCGTATTTGAAGGTTGGAAGACAGCGTTGGTAAGGCAGTTCTATCCTTCCACCGTGTGAGCTTCAGGGATTGATCGGGCTTGGTAACAAGCACCTTTGCCCACTGAGCCGTCTCCCCAAGGACGACTGGCTGTTAACAACAGAGGGGGACACTGGGTAATTTTTACAAGCTCCCACACTTTCTTTCTGTTCACCCTAAAAGCCCATTTGCTTTTCCATGGACGCCTTGTCACTGCCCCTTTCTGTGTTATGTCAGTACATGGCCCTTTCCCCTAACTCCTCAGCCATCCAGGCTCCCACATGATGTGATGGTAAGTTTTTCTCCCAGCCAGGCACTGTAGATGTCAATACATGGAACTGATAAAGAAGACTCAAGTGGAAGGTACCACGTGAGCTTAGGAACAGAGGAAAGAGAACAGAGGGGAAGTGTGGGGAAGGTTCTGTGGCTGGAAGAAAGGGAGAAGAGGAATCAGGTATAAGAATTTAAAACCAGGTGACTGGACTAGAGCCAGGTCAAAGAATGGCCACAGAACTCTCGAAAGCTGGACACATCCTTGTGATGTCACGATGTGCAGTCAGCCTGCTGTACACATAGGTGCTGTATTCATGGATTCAACCAACACAGATGGACACTATTTGGGAATAAAATAAAAGAAGTTACATCTCGGACTGAAGCAATGGCTCAGCGTGGGAGCACTTGATTCAGAGAACCTGACTTCCATTGCCAGCACCTGATTTGGCGGCTCACAGCCACCTGTAACACTACTTTAGGGGGACCCATCGTCCTCCTCTGGCCTCTGAAGGCACCTGTGCACATTTGGCAGACACATACGTAAATAGAAATAGATCTTTTAAACCAGTTGCATTTGGACTGAGCACAGAGACCTTTTGGCCATTGTTTCCTAAATAATACAGTAGAATAACCGTTGGCACAGTATCTCCGTATGATATATAAGTGGCTCACAGGCGACTTAAAGCATACCAGAGGACACGTACAGGTTGTATGCAAATACTCTGATCTTAACATAATTGGTTTGGGCATCTCTGGATTTCAGTGTTCTCAGAGATCCTGGAAACAATCCCGGCTCCCACCATATGCAGCCCTCCTCCATTCCTAGCCCCTGCCCAGGTACAGAGCTATTTCCATTTTTGTCTGTTTGTTTTGTGTTGTTTTTACCTGACTCAGGGCTCTGTTAGACAATGCAAGAAACATCCCCTTTGCTAAATTATTTGCATGTTTTGTTTTTGATTTGGGAAGCATCTTCAGCACAAGGCATCCTTTCAAACACATCCAAGTTAATGCCAATGGGGCGATTTCTGTGGAAAGTCCCTAGGCACACAGAGGGCAGGAACTCATCATGTCTTGTCTCCAGTTTCTGGGAGGAGAGATGGCTGAAGGGCAGGTTGAGTGCCAAAAATTTATTCAAGTATCTCTACATAATGAAGCTGCTGCAAAATCCCAAGGAAAGGCAGGTTTTGAGAACTTTCCAGCAGATGGCATTTGGAAGCTCCATCCTTGTACAGTCTCTGACATGTTTCTTCATCCGACTTTCATCTATACTCCTTGTCTGGAGACAGGGTCCCATGTAGCCTAAGCAGGCCTCAAAGTTAGAGTGGAGGGTCACCTTGAACTGATCCTCCTGCCTCCACTTCCTAAGCGCTGGAGTTTCAGGCATGCATGCACCACACTTCCAGTCTTACCATGTTCTTTGTAATAAAATAGGTGTTTCCATGAATTTTAGAAGCCACTTTGGCAAATTCACCCAACTGTAGGAAATTGTGGGAGCTCAGATTTATAGGCAGCCAGCCATTTTGAAGTACAGGCGAGATAAGCTGGTGTCCACTGTAGACCTGATGAGGGCTTGCTAGGTAGGGAAACGCCACACCATTTGGTTCCAACTGTCTTTTCTGCAGAACACTGAGTAACAATAAGAAAAATTGAATTTACCCCCCTCCGTATTCTTGAGAATCCTTACCCCACCCCACCCCTTCATCAGCATAGTGGAGTAGAAGTAGATGACATCCTCTTTGCTCACTAATGATTTGTCAAGACCTCGGAGCCAACAGATGCATAGATGCCCTCCAGAGCTCAGAAGCTCACTGTTAGATTCTCCTGTGGCAGCCCAGTCTTCTTTGAGTTGGGCACCACGTGCAGGAGATGGTGAGGGGTGGGCTCTCCCACCCACGGTCCTGCACCCACGGTCCTGCTTTCCTCTCTTCTCACAGTCTCTGGTGATTTCGTGCTGCAAGCTTCTGTCTCTACCCTGTGCTGGCTAGCATCCTGCAGGTGGGCTGCTTTCAAGACCAGACCGAAAGGCCAGGGGCCCTATGCTCTGTAGCCTGATGGCTCTGGCCGCTCCCTCTCCTGGCACGGTTTTCGGATTTCCCATTCTCCTCCCTGATTCCCCATTCTCCTCCCTGTTGCGTTTCCTGTTCAGAGTAACTTTTTCCCTAGGTCATGGGAGACTCTTAATTCTGGAAAGCTGAAAATGTGAAGAAAAATGAAAATTAACCGGGTTAATCTGGGTGATTACCGGCACTACAGTAATTGCCTGGCCCGGTATCCCCTGCCCCTCTCCCACGACCCTGGGAGGCATTCTTTAAGGGCTCTGTTTGCATTGCTCGGGGGTTCTCTGAAGTTCAGTCGCACGCCCCCTGGCTGGAAAAAAGACAATCGCAGCCAGTGTATGATTCTGGCTCTCTAGCCACTCTGCAGCAAGGGTCACACTGCTCACACAGCTTGTGCTGTTGCTTGCACCCTCCCTCCTCTTCCAACCTGCTGTTTTCCTTGCAGTAAATCCTTTGCTACAGGTCAAAAGGTCAAAGGAGTCTCTTGATTGTTCCCTGAACTTACCTTGTGTTTTCAACTTCAAATCCCTTTGTCCTCAGCACCTGCCCCCGTGGAAAGTCCTCCACGCCCCTTCCCATCCAGCCAAACCGGATTCATTTCTCCTTTATTCAACACCAAGTGCAGGTTGGCCTGGGGCCAGCACTTTCACAGGCCTTATCTCCGCCTGCGGGGTGGCATACATTTCTTATCTGTGAAGCTTTCTGGGGCCGCCTCACCTGGAAGTGACCACGACTTCCTTTCTCTTACTCTCACTGTGGTAACAGTCATCTGGGACCTCCCACGTCTGAGCACTTTACAACTGAGCATTCGCTTGCTTCTTCATTCACCTTTTACAACAGCTATTTTCTGAATGCTGTTGTCTGGACCCTGTGATGGATGTAGGGTATATAGAGAGGTGAATAAAACACCCTGATTGTCCCCAAGAAACTCTGTCCAGTGGTAAAAAATGACACCTGGGGCTGAGGAGATAGCTCAGTTGGAAAAGTGCTTGCTAAGCACCTTACAAGCCCAAAGATCTGGGCTGGAGAGATGGCTCAGTGGGTAAGAGCACTGGCTGCTCTGTTAGAGGAGCCAAGTTCAATTCCCACCATCCCCATGACAGCTTGCGACCATCTGTCCAGGGCCAGGAGAGTCAAGTCCTCTTCTGGCTTTCTATGGTCCTAGGCATGCACACAATGCACAAACATTCATACACATAAAATACATTTAAAAAAGAATGAGGACATGATTTTAATTTGCAGAATTAAAATCAATGTATGTCTACTTGACATATATTGAATTAAAATTACACAAGGCCGTTGCTTTTGATCAAGCTCCTACAGTGACACACACACCCACCCCCCCCCCCCCGCCAGTAGACCAACCAGACCACAGACTGAGAGAGTTCATGCTGAACTACCAAGTCACCAAAGTGAGGCTAAGTTGTCACCTGACCTTCTAGGAAATCAGGAGACAGATGAACTTCCTGAGCAGGCCAATCAATACAGCAAAGAAACTCCTTCCTCTTAAGCCTTACACCTTTAATCCTTTAATCCTCACCCAAAAGGCAACCCAACCCGAAGCAACCTGCTGCAGAATGTGAGCTTTCTATTGTCCTGTCTCCCTGCTCTTACCTTTTAAGGAAATCTTGGAAGCAACCTTTCATGCTTGTTCCTTGCTCTTGCCTTCCTTTCCCCTACTTTTCTTGGGTCTTAAGGTTTATCACACACACACATGTGCGTGCATGCACACATACACTCTCCGTTGCCTGCCCATTGGAAAGTATTTGACTTTATGGGTTGTTTCTATCTCTGCTTAAGACATTCTGTATATTGATACAATTTTAGGATGTTATGATCACAAAATACAGGCAATTAAGATTCTAATAGGTCTACCTGTATTTTTTTTCTTTCAGAGGAACTGCATCAAAAATTGACCCCAGGGCCTCACACATGCTAGGTACATGATCTCTTCTCAAGCCACTGCCCCCGCCCCCACCAACACATACATCCTTCTACTTGCAACTGAAAGCCTACAAGTGCACCTTGGACATTTTCAGCTTCACCTTCCCATTGGATGGCACTGACACCCCCAGACACTTAGCTCATTTCTCTGAGCGTAAGTTTGAATATCTACCTCTTCCTCGCTCTCCACATCCAATACTGTGGCAGGTCTCCAAAAGAGATCTGGGTGCTCCCTTCCCCTGTCATCAATGTTACCACCTTCTTACACATGGCCTTTTCTTGGTAATCCACCCTTTCTCCTGCTTCTGATTTTTAGTTATCAGCCCAGAAAGTCAAACTGTCAGACACACTATCTGTTTAAAAGTCCTTTGCGGTTTCTGTTTGACTTAGGAAAGCATTCAGAATGCTAAGCACAACCTCAGGGCCCTGCATAATGATGCTTTCTCCCTCTAACCCCCTCTGCTTTTTGGTTCCAGCCACACTGGCCTCTTTTCAGTTCTTCAGGCATTCCATACTTCTCCAGCCCTGTGGACTCTAAGCCTGCTATATGGTGGTGGTGGTGGTGGGGGGTGATGGTGGAGGTGATGGTGGTGATGATGGTGACTGATAGTGGAGGTGGTGGAGGTGGTGGTGGTGGTGGTAGTGGTGGTGATGGCAGGGGTGGTGATGGTGGTGATGGTGGTGGTGATGGTGATGGAGGTGGTGGAGGTGATGGTGATGGA
>PVIU01003584.1:0-25251 GCA_004026605.1 Ondatra zibethicus | reverse complement strand
TTTTCATGGAAGGGTCTTATCCTTCTTGTCCCTTATGGTTCCACTAAGTCTCAGTTTAAATATTCATCCTCCAGACATGTCCTTTCTGGTCTCCTCTTTTTAGACAATGCTTTCCTTTGAAGCATCCACCCTGATTCTTTACTCTATTGCCCCATCCGTGATGTTTATTCTTGTGACAACTTAGCATACGCTCTCCAATAGCGACCTAGACTGTGCACACACATGCTTGCTAGACTCTGCTGTGCACCATGACAGGTCTGGAGCTTCGCACAGACTTTCTCACAGAGTACAGCAGATCTTTGATGAGTCAGTGTGACACAGGCCAAGAGGAAGAGAGAGCTGGGATGGTTCAAAGGAGTAGGGATGGTCGCTGAGTGGCAATGCAGGGAAGGCTTCAAGGAAGATAAAGCACTTGATGGAAGATCTGAAGAAAGGGAGGGGCTCTGGAGGCGTGGGTGGAGGGAGGGGCTGTCCAGGAGGATGGACCATCTGGCTGGAGAACCTCAGATGGTGTCTGAGAAACGATGAGTAACCAGGATGTCTGGAGCAGAGAGCTAGAGGGGAAGGGGAACACGCAAAGGTATGGCCAGAGTAGGCTTTTGAACCTATTTTTAAATCCCCAGGAGGGTTGGTGGATAGCCAAGAGTCTTCCCCTAAGCCAGGTGTTTTTTTTCTTCCTGCACTTTGGAGACACTAACTAGTTCTCACTCACGAGCCAGGCAATGGACAATGACTAGTAGGCAGTGCCCACTTCCTCACTTCTCCGCTCCTTTCTACTCCAGTTCGTACTCTGGGCACCCGAGTGGCTGCGCTTCCTGTTGGGTCAATTCTTTTATAGAGTTAGTCCCACACTAGGAACTCTAGACAATTTGTATGTATGTGGGGAGTTGAGACAAAACACAATCAATTTTCCATGGTATTTGCAGCAGAACCTCTGCTTTTGTTCACTGGGGTTACTAAAATGAATAAATCCCTTTCGCTACATCCCTAGCTTTCTGAGTTTAGATGCCCGTGGAAGGCATGCACACTTCCTCTCAGCAGAGTGTTGAGGGAATGCTCATCATTCACCGTGTTAGCTGCTGTCTGTGAGTTGTCTCCTTCATTTTCATACCTACCCTATCTGGGAAGCATGAAGATCTATGTTCTAGATAAAGGAAATGAAGCTCACAGGGGTTAAGAAATTTGCCCGAGAACAAACAGTTTCTAAGCCGTGGAACCTGCGTTTGTGTCCAGGTCTCTGTCTAGCCCCTTACTGGAGCTTTTAGTGGCAGAGCCTGGACTTCGGTAGCCACAACGACGTAGGCTCAGCCACCTGTCCTTAAGATGCCAGTGGTAGTGAAAGGGGGGGAGGAGCTGGCCAGTGTGAACACATGGGGAAGAGGAGCGAGTGAAGACATAAAGTGACCACTTTTGTGGTGCTGACAAGAAATGCAGGCTTAGCTAGAGACCAAGAGGTATTCACAATGACACAATCCTGGCCAAGGTGTGATCCTGCTCACCACTGACCCATCGTTGTCCTGACTCAGTCTGTCGGGCAAGGTGGTCTAAGAAGTTGGCAAGAGTGTGTACGACCTCTTCCCAGGAGGCAAGCTCCTTCTCTGGCTGGCTCCAGGCTCCAGCTTTTTCCCCCTTTCTGCATGAGATCACTAGGAAAATTTAGTTCTTTGGGGTCTGAGGCTTCACTAGCTGAAGCAGGGGTGCGAGTGCCTCTTTAGCTTGCTCCTCTGCTGCCCCTGCAGTTACAAGTCTGTTATTATCTTTTCCAAGACGTATTGGCTGGGTTTGAGTGAGACCACCAAGATTAATCAAAACATTTGACATTTTTTATTTTTATGTGTGTGATGTGGAGGTCAGAGGAAAACCTGAGAGAGCTGGTTCTTCTTTGCCACCATGTGGAATCCAAGAATCAAACTCGGGTCATGAGGCTTTGCGGTGTGTTTGAAGGTTTTGGTACCAGATATATGCAAGGGGGCACAGCAAAGAAACTGCTGACATGACTTCTCCATAATATGGTGAAGGTTTTCGTTGTAGATATGAGAGGGAGAACAGTCAGAGGCATCTGAAAGAGTCCAGAGCAGAGAGAGAAAAAAGTGGGCAGAACATGGCGGGCAGACTGGACATGTGTAGTGAGGACAGCTGATTATAAGGAGGCTGAGTAACTGGGAGAGGGAAACCCAGAGCTGGAGGGAGTTTAGGGTAGAGGGAAAGAGCTGGGATGCTAGCAAGGACGATGAAATGTGAGACAGGTACTTATGATACTGAGGGACCTGGAGGCCAGCATGAGCTTTGATATACTGATAGGCATCGTGCCTTCTGCCAGAAGTAAGGAAAATGCCTTCATTTGGCCGGTGGGAACCGGCTTCACAAGTTCCTGAGAAATGCTTCCTTTATCCAACCTCCAGGAATCCTCCTATGGTTCAGGTCGAGCTCATTTCTAGATCTTTGGAAGTTTAGGAAATTGGAGTTTTCTTTGGACCTGACAGGTGGCAAGTTCCTTCAGTGGTTGAGCTATCTTGCCCACCCAAGATTACCAAAAAACCCAAAACAATATAAACAAACAAAAAACAACAACAAAAACCTTTTAATTTGAAGCAAGTACAAGTTCGTAAAAAGTTGCAAAAGTAATAGTCTTCACCCAGTTTTCCTACGGCAACATAACTCAGATATCAAACGCCATCTTGGGAACTGGCGTTAGAACAACCTGGAGTTCTTCAGCCCTTGTCAGTTTTACTATGAGGCCACTTTCAAAACTGAGAAAAGCTGATGGAGGTGGGAACACATCTTTAAAGCCATGACTCCTGGAACACACGAGTCTCTCTGGAGTTCTGGGGTTCTGAAACAGCAGGTCTGAAGAAGTGTGGGCTCACTGTGGGCTCACTGTTACTACTAGAGCCCTAAGGAGAGGTCATATCCCTCCAGGGAGCTCCAGAGTCCCTGCCTCTTTAAAATAGAAAGGTCTAGAGTAGCAGACCCCGAAATGATACCCCTGTCTAGAGAGACTTGGTGGGGCTGCCACTCCTGGCTGTTGGGAAGCCTCTGAACTCCCCCGGGACTCCCCAGGGACTCCCCCAGACTTGGCTCACCAGTCTGCTTCTCTGCCCCATTGTCTGTCTCTTGGCAACGGAGGACAAACTGCAAGCATGGGAGATAGAGCCCATCTGAGCTGGGATCTCAGCTTGCCCATCAGGAGGCAGGGGCTGTGAACCTGCCCAATCACTGGCAGCCAACCAGGCCCCTTCTTATCTGGAAAAACTGCCCTGAGGACAGCCAAGCGCTGCAATGAACAATGGCGGGAAATGGAGGCCCAAGCTTCAGTATTGGGAGCCTGCCACCCACACTCCTTTGCACTGTTATTTCTGGCAAAACAGACCTGTGGGAGGAGGCACAAAGGAAGCTTGGGAACTAAGTGGAAGTGTAGGATATGAGCAAAATGAAAGATTGTTTGCCCAGCTTTAGAGATGTAGATACAAACGCGTCTGAGACCAGTGTCCACTGGTGTAGGATGGTGACCATTACTGCTCGAGTCTGGGACATCCCTGGAAAGGCTCCTGTGTTGGAAGCTTGGTTTCCAGGGCAGCAGGATTCAGAGGTGGGGTTTTGAGGAGGTGATTAGATCAAGGGGATTCAAATCTCATCGACGAACTAGTCCACTGGAAGTTCATAAATCCAACAGGCTATGGGACATGATAAAAACTTGAGGGGAGGCCTGGCTGAAGGGTCCTTGGTGGCGTGCCCTTGAGGACTGTATCTTGTCTGTGGACCTCTTTACACTCTGGTCACAGTGAGGTCAGCAGCCTCCTCTGTACACACTCCTACCACCTCCCTCACTACAGGCCTGAAAGCAGGGGAGCCAGAGGCCCACAGGCTGAATCCGTGAATCTGCGACGAAGTAACTCTCTTCCTTCAAGTTGATTCTCTCGGGTACTTTGTCATAGTGACACAAAGCTGACCCACACAGCTGCCACTCTTAGTAACAACAGTTTCTTGAGCCTTAGGTCAAATGGATCTACTTGGGGCTAATTTCCTCTCCAAATTATTTCCCATGTAGATTTCAGAGAGTCTGGAACAAATGAAAAGCTGGGCCTCATTGTGAAGCAACAAACATCCATGATTTTGGTTGTGGCCATTAGGGGACAGCACTTTGGGTTCTGCTCATTTCCAAGTCACTTGGTTACTCGCATCTGTGGTCCTGTGACGGGAAGAAATTTGATCAGACGAACAAGGTTGATCCTTAATGAACCACATTGGTTTCTAGAAATAGCTGCTATTTCACCAGCTCTGGGGATGGTCTCTGTTGTGTTTCTCTTCTCCTCAAATTCGTATGTTGAAGTCCTTATTTGGAAATATGATTGTTGCATATATAGTTGGATGAGTTTATATTGTGGGAGGCAGGTTTTTTTTGTTTTGTATTTTGTTTTTATTTTCATACTGGAATGGATCTTATGATCCATTTTATCTCAGCACTTCTTCCATTCTCTAACACCTACAAACAACACCAAACATATCCACACGATGTCTGCATGTGTGACATCAATCTCCTCTTTCTGGAAATAGATGAACCAAACCCTATCTGTAGCAAATATTTTCAGTGGATTCTCATACTCCAAAGAGATGAAGAAACCAGTGACAGCAAAATAGTGCTATGTCCTCAGGAGACATTGCACAGTCGCATTGGACATAAGCAGGTCATCTCTCCCTCAGATTCTGGAAGCAGCAAAAGTAAGAATCACACTAAATCTTCCGCAGAACAATAGCTGTGTCAGGAAGATGACCTAAGAACTGGAAGGAGTTGTGTAAATATGACCCACGGACATGTTGGAGAGAAAGTCCTCCGACACAATGGTGCAGTACAGACAAAGACAGTCAGGATACCTGGCTCCACTGGGTCCTATGAGTTACTAGATCCTGGTCATGCCTCTCTGGTCATGGGGTTCTGAAGCTTCTGCCCCACTTCAAACCCTATTTGTGCAAAGAGCTGACTGGTGTAGGCATAGGTCAACTAGTCCTGAAGATATTGCTCAAACACACTGACTACATCTTCACCCGCCTTGAGATTCCTTGAGGCATGCTCTTGGAGTATGACCCAGAGCTTGGGCAGGTGGCTGCAAGGCTCGACAGAAGAGAGAAAGACATTTCCCAACAGTACCTTATCCCTGATTCAACCAAGGACCTTTGCAAGATCCTCCACTTTCCCTGCTACAAGGTAAGTGACTTTGTTACTGGTGGCGGGTAAGGATGTGGGGGTGAGATATGAGGTGTGGGACTCTGTCTGCAGCTGGTGCCTGAAGCTTTCTGTAAGTGGCACCAAGGTTAGAATAACAGAACTGTGAGCTGGAGAGATGGCTCAGCCTATAGTGATATTTTGTTTATGATCTAACAAATAAAGCTTGCCTGAAGATTATAAAGAGAACTAGCTAGATCCTTCCTTGCATTGTAAGGGAAACACTTATATCTGGAGCCCCAAAATTCTATACTGATGCAAATAAATCAGGAAAGGCAGGTTACAAATCAGAAGATTTAAATAAAGTGGACCAAAGTCCTTATGATTCTGTCCAAAAGTCAGAATTATATGCTATTCTTCTGGTACTAAGGGTTTTAAAGAACCTCTCAACATAGTTACCAATTCATAACATGTAGAGTTGTTTTGCATATTGAAACCACTGAACTTGTACCATAATACAGAATTTATTCAATTACAAGAAACAACCAAGAATAGGAATTATCCCATATACATAACAAACATTCGACCCCATAAGGGTCTGCCAGGTCCTCTAGCACAAGGCAATGCAGAAAATGATCAATTATTGATTGGAAATGTGCTGAAAATCTCAGAATTTCATAAAAATATATCAATAGCAAAGGCTTAAAAAAAGACTTTTCCATCACATGGCAACAAGTCAAGAAAATTATAAGGAAGTGCCCTACTTGTTCTTTTTCTTTTCTTTTTTCTTTTTTCTTTTTTTTTTTTGGTTTTTCGAGATAGGGTTTCTCTGTAGCTTTAGAGCCTGTCCTGGAACTAGCTCTTGTAGACCAGGCTGGACTCAAACTCACAGAGATCCACCTGCCTCTGCCTCCCGAGTGCTGGGATTAAAGGTGTGCACCACCACCGCCCGGCACCCTACTTGTTCTTTATACAACCAAACACCACTACCTGCAGAAAGTAATGCAAGGGATACTCAAAGGAATAAAATCTGGCAGATAGATGTGTTCTATTTTGTAGAATTTGGAAAACTAAAATGTGTACAACATTGATACCTTTTCAGGTTTTCAATGGGCAACTGTTTTGAGTTTGGAAAAGGCTGATTTGGTAATCATGCATTTGCTAGAAGTTATGGCCATCATGGGTATACCTGCACAAATAAAAACAGACAATGTTCCAGCATATGTTGCTAAGAAATTTTTTTTATTATTTTTGCTTATTATAATATTAATTAGCAATTAATTAATATTATATATGCTATTAATATTAATTAATTAGTAATTAATGTTATCTATAATATTAATATAATATACCTGTATATTACAGGTATACCACACAATCCTACAGGGCAGGCAGTTATAGAAAAATCAAATAGAATTCTGAAGGATAAGTTAAATAAAAAGGGATGGTAAAGACCCTAAGAAATAGATTATATAATGCTTTATTAACTTTAAATTTTCTAAATGGTAATGAAAATGGAACAATAGTTGTAGTGAGACATTGGATAGTAGAAAAAAGTTATGAAATTAAATCAGCCAGTATACTTTACAGATGTACTGACCTCAGAATGGAAACCAGGGCATATGTTACATTGGGGAAGGGGTTTTGTTTTCATTTCCACAGGAGAAGAAAAGCTATGGATACTGCCAACATTGATAAAGATTTTATTTGAACAAGAGGCAGTTCTTAATTAGAGGAGATGATAGTTCATCAAACAGCATGGCTGTTTCATCTAAACGAACCTATAAAACTAACTTATACTTATTCATTTGATCAGAATTAACTTGCCAAAAGAGAATCTCCCCAAAATTAGGGTTAGGGAAGGGTTTTGTTTTTGTCTTTTCAGGAGAATAAAGGTATACAGTTAAGGAATCCAAAGAGCACTGAACAAATGAGACATCTGAAGAAAAAGGACAAATCACCCAGAAAAAATGTCCCAAGAAAGAGAGTAAATTGGCCTATTGGTATATCACATTTCCAACAGGACAAAATTTCATATATCTTCCTAAATGTTTGTTTCTGTTGTTCTCTACAGACGTATAACGCAAATGATCTCTTTGTAGTCCCAGTCCAGTTAAAGATTAAAACTGGATTTGGAGTTGGAGTGGGTCTCTCTTCTTCTTTAAACCCAAGCATACTTATTAAAATGTGAAATCCAAAATCTCTGTTTCATGTCAGAAGAGCCATCTGATATGTGGCAGAAGAAAAACAAATATTTAAGGACTATTTTATTGCCACTAATCTCATAATCTTTTTGTTTTATATTGACTCTTTAACAGATTTTCCTAAGGTATAAATATCATCTCAAATTTATTATATCAAACTTTTTTGTCATGATATTAATGGTCATATAGAGTACTAACTAATTCTAGAAAGAGGTTTTTTCTACCTTTCTGTACATGATTTTGGGTTGAATCTCTATCAGTTTTCTTCAGTGAACCATGAGCACACCTAACAGTGACCTTTGAATTCTCTAAAAGGAGGGTTGGGCCCCACAACGATGATTCCTCCAGGACTATGATAACACCACTAAGCTGAACAGCACCACCTAAGGATTGGTTTTGGACTAAAAACTGCTCAGAACAATTTTGAGGTGGCTAGCTGAAAAGATCCAGCCTCACAGACTACTCTAGCCAGGACTTTAGACAAGCCCTGCACTTTCCCATTACAAAGAGACTGGACAACAAATGATAAGCTACCTTGCTATATGCTACACATTGGGGTAAAATTTGTCATGGTCCAGCCATGATGGGTTCATACATTCTAGGGTAGGAGCATGTAGAATAGAAATGTTAGGCAAAATAGACAGAGATACAAAAGAAATAGGGAGACATAGGATAGTTTTGAGATGGCAACTCAGTTAATCCTGAACACTTTTCCATATGTTTATAACCCCAATCCAAAGGGGGGAAGAAGGCAAAGACGGCTTTAACATGACACCAAGGACAACCAGAGCAGTTACTTGCTTCAATACTTGAGACACAATGATGTGGAAGTCCCCTCTGTGTGCTGTGATTACCATTAATGAATAAAGAAACTGCCTTGGCCTGTTGATAGGGCAGAACTTAGGTAGGCAGGGAAGACAGAACTGAATGCTGGGAGAAAGGAGGGTGGATGGGGACGCCATGGAGCCGCTGATGGAAATAGATGTGCTGAAACTTTGCTGGTAGGTCACAACCTCGTGGTGATACACAGATGAATAGAAATGGGTTAAATTAATATGTAAGAGTTAGCCAATAAGAATCTAGAGCTAATGGGCCAAGAAGTGATTTAATTAATACAGTTTCTGTGTGATTATTTTGGGGCTAAGTGGCCAGGAACAACAAGCAGCTCTCTCCTCCTACAAGGAAAGTCACTATTTCCTGAGTTATGCATTCTGATGTTTTAGGTAGGATATGCAGTAAGTACACAAGTATATTCTAGACCAAGTGTCCTGTAGGCAGTCACTCCCTATGTCAAACCTCCTATTTTAAAATGAAGGAGCAGGAATAGGTTTAAATTCTCTGCCCTTAGGTCAGGGTGGAGCAGATCCACTTCTATGGGCCATCTTAACATCCAAAACACCAAGTAACCACACCCTAGGTCAGGATATCTTGTTTGTACCACACCTGTTGTCAACAACTTTGAAAGAGCAAAATAAGCTCAGACTCTTTGATCTTTAGTCAAGGTGGAGCAGGCTCACATCTGTGGACCACACAGCTACTTCTCCCAGAACTGGACAATTAACTCACATTTTTCTTTTCAGGATTCCCTAAAGATACTGTTGTCCCCAAACAGTAGGAAGTAAATTTAGGAATACAATGCCCACATTCCCAAGAGGTGGGATGGATGGTTTTTGGTCATTCAATGGGTTATGGGTATTTGTCATTGTTTATGGGGGTTGGTTATAAGTTGCTATTGGTTATGGTCAGGAGGAAAGTTAAACAAAGGAGATTATATTCAGGGTTCTTGTTTTGAAAAGAAAAAAAGGGAGCTATAGATATGATAGGATAAAAGGATAGATTATCACATCTACTTTTAAAAAGCAACTACTAGTTTTAAATGCTTTACATTGGATTGAACTTTTGTATATTGTATACAAATTTTGTATACTGATACAAATTTGAGATTAATTTTGTTGGAACATACTTTATATACATTTCTAATCATGTTCAAGGTATTGCACCTATACAGCTCATTTAGGAACGTACTGCAAATCTCTAGTTCTTGAAAATTATTATTATCAACTGTTTAGGAGAACAAGGAAATGCAGGTTAGTAGTTAGTCACCTATTACAATTGAACTTGTAGTCATATTAGGTATGTTTTCAAGGTCAAACATATATTTTAGGTAGACAGGTCATCTTCAAACACTTCAGATATCTACAGAATATGGCATTTAAGATGTTTTAATAACAAAAGTTCTTTTTTATGACAATAAGACATGTCTGCTTCTGACAGCACCAATCTACCTCAGAGAAGATAATGGGCATTGAAGAAACTCCACATTGAGTTTACTTTCTTTGTGGCAAAAATAAGACACTGGGCAAGAAAATGCCCTTTTCTCGACTGCTGACAGTATACTGACCTAACTGGACAAGCAGGACACAAAAGAGAGTGACTATAAAAACATTGTCAAGACAAGGCTGGACAGTTCTTCAAAAAATCCTGATTCATAGAAAAGTCTGTTGAATATTCTAGGCATTTAGAATGAAGATAGATATCCCAACATTGCAGAGGAACTTTGGGTGTCCAGACAGCAACTGTTTCTGTCTTTCTCACATTTTTTGGAAGTCACTTGTTTGTACTTCCTGCTTACTCAGTTAGTACTATTTCCTTCTTGGGTCTCTGAAGTAGCTGAAGGCTAGAGAGTTATAGTTTTCCTTGTTTATGAGACTTAGAAAAGAAACTCACTAAAGAAGTATTAAGTGTATAAGGTTGAGAGATCTCAAAAGATAGTAATGCAAGTTATGATAGAAAGTAAATTAGGTACAAGACTTTGGACTCACCAAGATAGGATAGATAATGAAATATTTTCTCTGAATTTGTCAGAGGCAAATGGACTAGACATTGTTAATGTACTTATTGCCTGTATATATTGTATATAGTTATTGTACTTATTGTAGTTTTTCTTATATTAGTTATAACCTTCCTTTTTATATTAGACAAAAAAGGAAAATATACTGATATTTTGTTTATGACCTAACAAATAAAGCTTGCCTGACAATCAGAGTGCAAAGCTAGCCACACTAGTCAGCCATACAGGCCAGGCAGTGGTGGCACACACCTTTAATCCCAGAAGCCACACTAGTTAGCCATAGAGGACGGGTGGTGGTAGTGGTGCATGCATTTAATACCAGCACTAGAGAGAAATTTAAAGCAGGATGAGACAGTAACTCAGTCTTTCTTTTCAGTTTGAAAATTTCATAGAGGTAAGAGCTCTCTAGTGGCTGGGCTGCTTTGCTTCTCTGATCTTTCAGCTTGAACCCCAATATCTGTCTCTGGATTTTTATTAGTCATGCTACTAATAAAGCTCTTAAAGCCTAGACTTACAACCAATAATATAAGGAAACCAGAACTGAGCGCTTAGAGGATCCAACCCAAACTGGGCATCTTCTAACTTTCACTGCAGAAGACCTGGCTTACCTCACTCTTTAACCTCATCCTCAGCTGACCCATTCTCTGTAGAGTGCATGAGACAGAAGATACAGAGGCAGGGGTGGAACGGGCGCAGGGAACTGCACAAGGAGCTCAGATGCCCCCTGCCAAACAGAGAGCTGACCTCCATAAAAGGCGCCGCTTATGTGAGCCTTGGAGCCACTCAAGGGTCCAATAGGTGTCACCTTATATGAATTCAGGCCCCTTCTGTGTCTTAATTCTCACCCTTGTCACAGCCCTATGGTCACCTCAGTCTTTTATGTCTTTCTTTTCCTGCTAGATCCCAGCTCCATTCCAAAAAGGCGTGAGTCCTTGAGATCAGGATCCTGGCCATCCCAAGACTTTCAGTTTTAAGCTAACATTGATGAAACAAACCATTTCCTGTTACTAACAGACTTCCCCGGCTCAGCTCCGTTAGCTTACGCTACAACACATTTAGGCTGTCTTACAGGAAAACCCATCAAGAAGGGAGGAGAGAAGAAAGCTATCCTGCCACAGCAGCCCAGCAGAATAGACTCTAGGTGAAAGCAGAAACCAGCCTTGCTATAGGAACTGGTAGCCACGCCCGGACCCTAGCAGTCTCAGCTGGGCTTTCCAAGGGATATAAAGAGTTAAGCACATGCATTTTCAGGAGACAGAAGCTTGAACCCCCAGTCAGTCTCTTATAGAACCTAGAGTCAGAGACATGTCCATTGTCAACACCACCACCAGACCAAGAGCGAGGCAGATCAGGAGCCCCTGCCTCTCAATGTCACCAAGCATCAGGCACAAAAGAAGCAGGATCTGACTGAGGGCTACGCCACCCACAGCCCCACCTCCCACAGCTCCTTCTCCAGCACAGCCAGACGGGGGAACCACCTCCATGCCAGAAAACCCAAGTTGCAGGCCTTTGTGAAAAGGCAGTCTCAGGATTTGTGGGGAAAGGAAAGGAAAGGACGCTGAAGGGACTTCGTTTGGAAACTGCTGAGCTGATAAATTACTGGAAACCGGACTGATGGCTAAGGTGAAGACATGCAGGGAAAATGGGAACATTACCAACCACAGTAAGAGCCACATTTCCTTCTGAGTTTCTCAAGTCACGGGTGGGCACTGCCTGGCACCCGGCATCCCATCCCTATGGCTGTCCCTGAGAGAGGTTGCATGGGGTCTTGGACAAATCTGCTAAATCAGACTCGGAGGATGTCCAAAGAAATGGAGTGGTTGATGCTCCCTTCCCTCAGGTGATAGATATGGAACCCACCAAGCAATTGCCTGTGAGAAGCCTTCTTATCTCAAGCCAATGTAGAGTTGAAGATGTAGAGTATGTACTCTTCTCCCTATATGTCTTGAATGGTGCCTGTCACCCTGTGCTGACAAACAAAAAGGTAGAAAGATAAATGACTGAGGGACTCCGCAGCTGAGACTGGCTCCATTTGAGACAGGCTTGACCTTTGCAGTTAGAACTGCCCACGGGAGAAACCCCGAGGAGGAGAGCAAACAAGAGGTGATAGACCCACATGCTGTGGTGAGCTCAAATGTCAGGACCGGGAGCTGGAGAGGGAGAGATGGCTTAGTGGTTAAGAGCACTCGCTGCGCAACCACAAGCTGGAGTTCAGAGCCCAGCTGGAGTTCAGATCTGGCAGCTCACACCTGTAACTCTAATCCCAGGGGACCTGATGCCCTCTTATGCCTCATCAGGTACCCCCACACATACCTGCACATGCGCTCACGCAGACACAAACACACACATAAATAAAATAAAAATATTTAAACATAAAGAAAGTCAGAACTTCGATTTCTCTTCAAGTCTCACTGCAAGCTGGACCTAGCGATTCATACCTGTGATCCTTGAAGCAGAAGGGTTATCACGAGTTTGGGGCCAGCCTGGGCTATGTAATGAGTTATAGGATGACCTGAGCTATGGGATGAGACACAAAACCAGAAACCATAGAGGTGACTCAGCAGTTTAGAGCTCTCGCTGCTCGTGAAGAGGAACAGTTCAGTTTCAGGTGTCTACGTCAGGTGGCTTACAACCACCTGGAACTTCAGCTCCAGAGCATTCTGTGGCCCCTTCTGGTCTCCATGGATACCCCAACACAAAAGGAATTCACCACCTCCCCCACAAGCAAAATGAATAAATAAACAAAACCAATCAAACAAAACCTACTGCTGTCACAGGAAGCCTCTGGTAAGTGTGAAATAATCCCAGGCTTCACTCCTGCTCTATGAATGGCTTCCTAGCAGGTGCTCCACCAGCGACTGTGAATTCATGTCCCTCCTTGAGTCACTTGGGAGCTATCAGCTGTCTTTTGCCATCACCCAAGCACCCAAGGTTCATTAAAATAGGTCCTTTGGAGTGCTTGCCTTTGCAAAATACCTCATGCTCCTTCGAGCATAAAGAGGCCCCGATAGCTGTATCAAGATTGCCTTGGAATACTGGATAATTTATGAGTATGTTCATATCCTTTGCTAAGCTCTCACTGACAGCTTGATATCCAATTATCAAATGAAACAAAATCTGGCCTCTGATCTGTTTTTATTTTATTATTTTAAGAGAGAGAGCATATTGAGTAGGCCTGTGTTACAAAGGAGATCTGGACTCCTCCCTTCTGCACATGGGAAGCAGCTGCTGCCAGCTGTGTTGAAGTTCAGAGCTGGGGTCAGGCCATAGTGTAATACTCTGCTGCTGACTGTGGAGATAGCTAAAGCTTCACTCCATGAAGCAAGCTCCACTAGTTACAGGGCCAGAGTTCTCGGGGCTTCTGTGGCCCTTCCCAGAGCCTGCCCGGCAGTGCTATGAGCAGACCTTGGACTAAGCAGCTGTTGTGTTTATTCCCTGGAGTGTGACTTTGGATCCTGATAACTTTGGTATCAAAATTCCTGTCAATTCAAAAGTCAGGGAGTCCCCAACATGGCCCCTCCACACTTTGCTTCACATGTTGACTCTTTAGACACCATATGACGTCTTCACTCAATGATAATGACAATCCTAAATATCAACATAAGGTTAATAATAGCCCACATGGTAGTTCTCAATCGTTTGTAACCCACAGGTTGAGAACCACAAGGACTCAACTTCATATACTTTTTACTCATATGAAAAATAATATATTTAATGATATTTAGCTTATTGTGAAGATTAAATGGACAATTGTGAATGGTCTTCTATAGGCAGATGTGTTTGGACACTTGCTCCCCAGCTGGGGATGCTGTTTTAAAAGGCTGTGGGTCATGACCTCTTTTGGGTTGCATATCAAAGATCCTGCATATCAGATATTTACATTAAGATTCATAACAATAGCAAAATTACAGATATGAAGTAACAATAAAAATAATTTTATAGTTGATGGTCACCATAATGTGAGGAATTGTATTAAAAAAGCCACAGTGGTAGGAAGGCTGAGATCCACTGGCTTAGGTAAAACAGGTAAGAGGTAGTGGAACAGGGTTTGCATGCCAGTAGCAAGCCATGCTTTCTATGGCCTTCAGCAGCATGCCATCCTTCCCTAAATGTCACCTGCAGCCCATCACTGATTCTAGTCTGGAGCCATCTTCTCCCTTAACCTACACAGTCTAGTCACACTGACTTTGTGATTGTTAGCCCTGCCATGCTTCCTCCCACTGCGCAGCCTTCTGTAGACTGTGAGGGCACGGGTTCCATCTCATTCTTCCACACGTGGTCCTCCAGCTGCCTGCATACTATTTGCTAGAACCATTGCTCCTCCTGCATTGAACTGTCTGTGTTCTCCCCAAAATCAATATACTATAAATGTGAGGGTTTGGTCCGGGATTTTCATTTCCATGTCAGTTATCCTGTATGTCTATATTTATCTGAGTTACAAAATAAAAGCAATAATTAATAGTCTAAAACCTAAAAAGTCAGTCCTTGCTATATAACTGCTAAATATATGGTAAATAATTGAAGACAAGAATAAGCTTATTGGTAGGGCAATCCAAATAATATATGTAAATTTTCCTCCTGTGGGAGAAAATTTAATTCCTTCTTTTTCCATTGGGTATTGGCTGGGTCTATCAACTTCCAAAGAATAGAGTATATAAATGAGAGTTTCAAAAAGTAGCTTTTCAAGCTGGAAAGGTGGCTTCAGTGATTAAGAGTGCTTGCTACACAAAGACAAGGACCAGAATTCAGATCCCGGCCCTCTTTAACAAGCCACAAACCCCTGAAATTCCAGCTTTGAGGGATCTGATGTCCTCTTCTGGCCTCCACACACTCAGGGGCACACCAACACACATACATGTATGTACACATATTCAACACACACATAAATACATAAAAACTCTTTTAAAAATTACCTTTTCAGGGGCTGGAGAGACGGCCCAGTGGTTCAGAGCACTAGTGGTGCTTGCAGAGGGATCCAGGTTCAGTTCCCAGTACCCAGTGGTTCACAATCATATTAACTCCAATCCCAAGGAGTCCAGTGCCCTCTTCTGACCTCCACAGACACCATGGATACATGCAGTGTATGTCATAATGCAGGCAAGACACTCATACACACAAATAAAATAAATCTAAAATATATGAATAAAATGAGATTTCCATGAAAGATCTTGCTGCTGCCACTTTAACCTAGTTAAGGTCAAGGTCTATGTCATGTCAATATAATGACCTCTGAGAGAAGAGCATCTCACCTCAGTGACACGTCTCTCCAAATCTCATGCACCCTGTTCAGTCATAAGAAAGCAACAACCTGGATTAAAGTCACGGACTGCAAGAACACACTTGTGAATTGCACAACTATTAATGATGTGCTGGCAAACACAGTGGCAGCTGGGCGGTGGTGGCGCACATCTTTAATCCCAGTACTCAGCAGGCAGAGGCAGGTGGATCTCTGTGAGTTCGAGGCCAGCCTGGTCTATACAGCTAGTTCCAGGATGGCCAGGGTTACACAGAGAAACCTTGTCTCAGAAATACAAAACAACAACAACAAAAAACTCTCTGTGGCAAGGAGAAACCCTGGGCCGTTTCAGAAGGCAGCTTAGTGGCTATCTGGGGACAGGAGGGTGAAGGTAGACAGCCAGGCAGGCAGGAGGGAACAGGAGAATCCTGGGGATGCTAGATATGCTATTTGATTATAGGGTGTTTTGCAAAATTTGCATAGGTCAAAGGAACATTTTTTTAACATGTGCAGCCTCAATAACTTGCCGACCACTTTCCCCCTCGCTTCTCCTGAACCCAAGCGTGAGCGATGTTGTCTCACAAGTCACAGCTGACTGTGGTCTTTTGCCTGTACACCAGTATTTATGGAGTATGTACTATGTTTCTAGAACTTTTGCACAATTATCTCAATTAATCCTCATAGCAACCTTGAGAATCAATAAAAATACTTCTGCCTTTTAGATCTGGAAAATGATCCTTAGGCTATTAAATACGCAACTTGTCACAGCTAGTGAATAATGAATATGAGCTTTGAAAGCAATTTAGTCAGAGCCCAGGGGCAGGAGGGGGTGGGGCAGAACTTCTGTGACTATACTATTGTATATTACCTCAGCCTTGACAAGCCACCTAACACTGTACAGTTAGGAAAGAAAAATCAATGAGACAAAATTTAATTTCCAATAAATCAAAGTAGCATAAAAGAATAATGTGTAACAATTCTGTGTTTGAAAAGAGAAAGTAACTTAGGAAATGAAGTTCGTGTTGTGTTGCTATTGAACGAGTTTTGTTTTGTTTTTTAATGCCTTTAGCTCCATTAAGAGAGGATGCGGCTATGAAAGCAAATTAGACCTTGCACTTCAGGCCACTGAGCAACACTATCACACGAATCAGACCTTAATGGGGCAGCCTGGTGATTTCATGTGGCCCCTCGCTATATTAAATGAGGTTCTGTTTCGAATGGAGAGGGGGGTCTGCAGCCTGTGGCAACCCCGCTGTAGCTGTGATGACTGTCCTGTCTGGGTTCGGTCCCTCCGGACTCCGGTCCAATGCCCCCTCTGCTGGAGTGAGGACTCCTTGCTAGATCACCCATTGTTTCCCTAACCACAGCTGGGGATGGCTACCCCAGCAGATGTCAGGCTTGACCACTGGTAGGTCAGTGTCAAGTCAGGTCCCCCCCCCCCCGTGGTGGTTTGAGTGTGAGACACCCCCTAGACTCACGTACATCAGTTCGTTTTCTATGCTGTGGTGAAACACCGTGACAAAGGCAGCTGTTGGCAGGAGAGGTTGAGTTTAGGCTTACAGCTCCAGAGGGATAAAAGTTACCACCACGACCGTGGGCAAAGGAGGACTCGGGTGTGGGTGATGGGAACGACCGCGAGCTTGCATCGCAAACTGCAAGCGGGGAAACAGAGTGAACTGGAGCTGATGGGAGACTTCCAATTCCAAAGTCCTCCCCCAGTGACATATTTCCTCCAAGGCCACACCTCCTAAGCCTTCCCAAACAATCCAAATGCTAGAGAACATAAAGGACATGTCATTCAAGCCACCACACATGTGTTTAGACTCTGATCCCAGCTGGTGGTACTGCTTTGGGATGTAGAGCCTCCGTGGAGGAAGTAAGTCAGTGGGTGGACCTTGAGGTACAACAACCTGATGCCTACTTCCTGTCCACTGTCTGCTTCCTTTCTACACACACAACGTGGCCTCTGCCTCTTACAGTCTTTCTACCTCCTCTTCTGTGAAGATTCCTAAGCCTTAGGGGAGGGTTGGTGTAAGTATGTCCCATTTAGGGTTGAGCACTTCACAGACTCTTATTCTCTGCATGACAATTGAGGGTCTCTGTTTTAATTGCCATCAACTGCAAGGAGAAGCTTCTTTGATGAGGGTTGAGAGATGCTCTGAACTATGGGCATATCTATAAACCACCAGAAGCCATCTTAATATAAACTTCATTTAGCAGAATAATCATGCTGGATTCTCCCCTAGGATCTATTCCTATGTAGACACAGGTTCTTGGCTTCTTTAACAGTGCCAGGCATAGGTACCATCTTATCAAGTGGGCTTTCGATCCAATCAGAAAGTAGGTGGTCACTGCCATAACATTCATGCCACTATTGTACTAGTGGGCATAGCCAGCAGGCCAGTTGTTGTAGTCTTCAGGGGTCACAGTGGGGTGAGACTGGTATCTTTTCTCCTCCAGTATCATGCATAGCATCTAGGACCATGAAAGACAGCCAGCAGAAGACAGGAAGCCCCTAGGTCACAGCAGCTTGGTATCACACTGGAGAGTTTATCAGAGGAAATATTCTCCTTGGCAACACTATACACAGGGAGCACCCCCAAATGTCCCATTTTGTTGATTCATCTATCATATACACAGTCATTCATACAGACACTTTAGCGTTTTGGGAACTATAACAAAATATCTGGCACGGGCTACTTATGAACAAACAGAAGTCTATTAGCACACAGTTGTAGATGTAAAAAAAGATTCAAGATGGGTTGAGAATGGTTGTTCATGCCTATAATCCTAGTCTAAGGGGGCAGAAGCAGAGGGTTAACATTTTGAGAACAGGCTGGGCTACATAGTGAAAATAAAGTGAGCCTGGGGTATGAGGCAAACCCTGTCCCCAAACACAAGGGCTGACAATGTAGTTCAGGGACAGAGCGTGCGCACAGGAGTCCCTGGGTTTAATCTCCAGCACTACACACACAAAGAGAATTCCAAGAAGGAACAGCTCCATGATCTGACCCTTGTGAGTAAGGTGGAGGGTGGACCCCCATGATGGGATGGGAGCTTTTGATGGAGCAAGTGGCTACATTTCAAACAGGAAGCCAGAGAGGATGAATTTTTGAATGTTGAACTCCTTGACCTTTGGCTTCTTGTGATTATCATCACAGCATCACCTTCCATCCTCACATCTTTAGTTTGTGTTTTCTCCTCTTGGTGTCTATTAAGTCCAACTACATGCAGTACGGGACATCAGCATGCCCGTCGCACTTCCCACTTCTTTCTCCGCTCTTCCTCCCTTGTCTTTTTAAATGATGCTCTTGAGTTCTTCTGATGGTTGTCATTAAACAGCATACTTGATCCTCTCTATCTTGCTCTATCAAATTTATACACTTGCTCTCTATTAAATAAATGTACCTTCACTGCAGTCTTTTTCTCCCTTGGCAGTCCCCTTACTTTTGTTCATTAGCCTCTTAAAATGTTTTTAGGTCTCCAGGTGTGGTGCTGCACGACTTTAATCCCAGCACTCAGGAGGCAGAGGCAGGGGGATTTTGTGGATTGAAGACAAGCCTGATCTACATAGCAAGTTCCAGGACTGCCAGGGACACATAGACTCCCACCCCCTTCTCTATATATACATATATAATATACATATATATAATATACAATATTATATATTTTTATATAGAAAGTTAACACTAATAATATATGAAACAGTTAAATTTCAACTTATTGATTTATCAAACTAAATAAACTCTAATACATACTCAAAAACCTTAAAAGCCTTAAATAAACCTACAATCTGTTTTCTCTTTTTTTTTTTTTTTGGTTTTTCAAGACAGGGTTTCTCTGTGGCTTTGGAGACTATCCTGGAACTAGCTCTTGTAAACCAAGCTGGCCTCAAACTCACAGAGATCTGCCTGCCTCTGCCTCCTGAGTGCTGGGATTAAAGGTGTGCGCCATCACCGCCTGGCTCAATCTGGTGTCTTGAAATAGCTTGAACCCTTCAAAACCTGGATGAGCAAAAAAGTAAAAACACAATGAAAGGAGACCCAGCCAAGATTGGTGGTTCATGCCGGAAATCCCAGCGCTCGAGGGCTGAGACAGGATAGCCTTGCTTGAGGCTACACACACACACACACACACACACACACACACAGTTGGTTTTCTCCTTCCACCTTGCAAGGTCCAGGGATTGGGACTCAGGTCACCAGGCCTTTACCCGCTGAGTCATTTCGCTGACCAGTGCTCACCATATTTTAACACATTAAGATGTTTACAATAGCTGTGTATTGCAGTACATTTACAATTGAGTTTACTTGGTCTGTGGGTTGATTTTAAAAACAGAAAAATCCATCAATAGAATTCACATATGGTGAGAACATGACTCTAATTTGCGCTGACACCGCATGTTATGGCTGGGAGGAGACAGGAAAGGGATGCCTCCGCCACTAACCTGTGAACTAGGCTGAGCCCGGGGCCTGTTTAATTGCACAGTCTGAACCACCTTTCAAAGTCAAGTCCATTGGAATATCTGAATGTCCTTCTTCCTCTCGGGTCATATGTGCTTTATGGAAAGACATCTTCTTTTCCTTAAATTTTGAATTTTAGTCATACTCATGAATCATTGTTGTTTTGGTGGGAGCAGATGGGTTAGAAGAGTCCAGATAGACTCTCACTCTGTAGCTTAGGCTAGCCTCAGACAAGGCTATCCTGTCTCAGTCCCTGGAGCGCTGGGATTGCCGGCATGAGCCGCCAATCCTGGCCAGGTCTGCTTTCATTATGTTTCCACTTTTTCGCTCATCCAGGTTCCGAAGGGTCCAAGCTATTTCAAGACACCAGATTGTAGGTTTACTTAAGGCTTTTAAGTGTGTGTTAGAGTTTATTTAGTTTGATAAACCAATAAATTGAACTTTAACTGACTCATATATAATTAATGTTACCTTTTTTTAAAATAAACTTCTTCCTAGTTTTGTAGTAGTACTTTCTTGTTGGGACCACCAGGCTGCAAATAATGACATGGAGGCTTATTAATTATGGAAGCTTGACCTTTAGCTTATGCTTGTCCCCAACCAGCTTTTATAACTTAATTAACCTGCTTCTATTAATCTACATTCTGCCGCATGGCTTGGGTACCTCTTTTCTATACCATATGTCGGACTATTCTGTGTCTTGCTCTGGTGTCCTCTGTATGCCTGGATTTTTAACCCTCTGAGTTCCTCTCTGCCCGGAAGTCCCTCCTAACCTCTCCTGCCTAGCTATTGGCCATTCAGCCTATAGGCGACTTAGGCAGGGACACATCTTTACAGTGTGAACAAACATTCCGCAACATAGTTTCCTTTGGTTTGCTTAAAAACCTTTTCTTTTATTACATTTTAATTTATTTATTGTGTGTGTGTGCACACTAAAGTATCTAAGTGCATTTCCTCTGAAGTAGCTAAGATTTCCCTCATCTTTTAAGAATTTTTTTATTTTAATGTGTGGGGATTAATCTTGATTGTCAGTTTAATGGGATTTACAATCAGCATAGAAATAAGCTTTAGACATGTCTGTGAGGATGTTTATAGATAAGGTAATTGAAGAGGGAAAATGGATCTTAGCTCTGTGCACAGCACCATCCTCTAGGCTGGGACTCAGAGCAGAAGGCAGCGCTCCTCTCTCACTGCTTCCTGACTACAGAGGCCATGTGACTAGCTGCCTCAGGCCCTCTCTGGTGCCCTGCGTGCCAAAATGGACTGTAGACACAGACTGTGAGCCACTGCAAACCCTCGCCCTCTTAGTGCTTCTGCCAAGTGTTTCGTCATAACAGTGAAAAGTAACTAATACTTAAGGTCATTAGATTATAATCAGAAAGACTGCCCATGAGAAGAAAAAAGTCTGACTCTATGACCAAGCATAGAGTCTTGGGTGTTTAGCCAAAGTCAGCAGCCCACAGAGACACCGTACATCTGTGTTTATTCCGTACTATTCATAAGAGCTGAGAGATGAAACTGGCCTGGATGCCCACCAACAGACAATGGGTAAAGAGGACAATGGATTTTAGTTGGTTTTTAAAAGTGAAATGTTATTTGCAGGGAAATGAGTGAACCTAAAGATCACCGTAGTAAGCAAAACAAGCCAGACTCGGAAAGAGAAATGTCACGTGTTTTCTCTCATGTGATGTGAAAGTAAAAGAGAGATTGTGTTGGGGAGGGACCCAGAGGGAAAGGACCAAGAGGGGATAATGGGAATAGAAGAAAAACAAAATATCCATTTTCTTCTGTGGACTCTAGAGTCGATTATACATGCAGATGTCATATGACGGGCATGAAAGGAGAAAGAAAAGGAAGAAGATGGGGAGGGGGAGAGAGATGGTGAGGACCGAATATGAGGAAATGCAGTGATACACATGATTAAAGACAGTATAAGGCAACCCATTATTTTGTATAGTAACTAAAAGATAACAAAAAAATCTGTGTGCTTTCTTATTGGCCCAACAAGTGACTATAGTCATTATCTAAGATGTGAATATACAGCCGGGTGGTGGTGGCGTATGCCTTTAATCCCAGCACTCAAGAGGCAGAGGCAGGTGAATCTCTGAATTTCGAGGCCAGCCTGGTCTACAAGAGCTAGTTCCAGGGCAGGCTCCAAAGTTACAGAGAAACCCTGTCTCGAAAAAATGCAAAATAAAAAAACAAAACAAAAAAGGAGACATGAATATAATCTTCAACGAGCCAGAAAGGAACACAGCTTCTGTGGCTCTTAATTAATTAAGCGTCATCATCAGTAAGTGACAATCACAGGGTCCAGTCCGGCCAATAAAATGAACAGAGTTCACTTCCTAATTGGGAATGCGATGGCAGTGGGTGGCTGTCCCATCCAACTGTTAGCTCTGACCCCGAGTGAGGGTCTCAGGTTCTCCTCTGTCTCTGTCTCTGAAGTCCCATCAGTCATCCCTACTGCTTCTACTTTTAAAGTACATCCAAGATGCAGCTGCATGTCCTGCCTCCATGCTCCCCACCCTGGCCGGCATCCTAACATCCTTCCCCTGAGCTTTAGTAGGCTCCCCTCAGGCTTCCCAGACACACTGCCCCCTACAGTTTGTTTTCAGCATGGCAGCAGTGTGGCCTTGCAATCCTCCAAAGGTTCCCTTCCCCTGGGAGAAGTCCCCCTTGATGGGATCAGGCAGAATCACCAGAGAAGCTTTGGGGTGAGTGACAGTCAGTGCAGAGAGGAGGAGGAGGACCCTGCTGCTGAGTCTGCAGTGGAGGGACGAGTTTCCGGTTCCCCTTTGGTTAGCCTCTGTATTAACCAAGGGACACTTTGAAAACGGTCATTTATCGTGGTCCTGCTGAGATTGCTCTCTGGGTGCTAAGGAGGTATGGCTTTATTTTGCGGTGACAGGATTACAAGGCAGCCATCATTTTTGTTACGCCAAAATTTCTCACTTTCTCTTTCCCGACTTTGTCTTCAGGACTGAGGAACTTGCTTTCAGGGGATCGAGGTGAGCTCGCCTTGTTTGTGCTGGATTCTGGGAGAGGGAAAGTCGTAACCAATTTTCTTCCCAGAGGCCTTCCTCACTGTGGCAGTAACGTCATCTGATGAACAGAATGCACAGCTGTTTCTGTGCGCTTTGTGAACCCAAAGCCAGACCTTTGTTTCAACTGAGCCCAAGAATAATGGGACTAAGTCAGAAGATGGCCACATTGGAAAAGCCGGTCACCTGATATGGCACAGTGGGTTGAACGCAAGAGGCCTTTATCTGGGGCACTTCATCTCCAATCTATGCAACTTTCATTACCTGGCCAGGTGCCAGAGACAGGAAGAATTCCCAAGGAAGCATTAGAAATGACAGTACTCCTAGAAGCCCAAACGCTTGAGAATTTGACTTGATCCCTTTACCAGGATGAGCCCAGTGGCATCTTTTACCTCGGAAACTAGCCCTGGGGTGTGGACCTGGGACATTCCCAGGCTCTATAATATTCACCTCTGTCTACATTTCAAAAAATATTTTGGAAAGGAACTTCTTCACAATGTGTCTCAGCCTGCTTCCTGTCCCCATTTCCCTGTACAAACACAGGGTTGTCCCCGAGAATAAAACAAAAATCATCTCAGAACCCTAGAGGCCCAGGAGCCACCACACAGGGGCAGGTGCCTCTCTCTGTATGGGAGGAGCTTGGACTCAGAGTCAACCTTTGCAAGTTATCTAACCTGAGTCTCTAGACTCAAGGTCTCCTTTACAGAATTACGCAGGAAGACAGGTTATCAGAGCTGGCACCGTCTCCCCTCGTCTGAACTCCCATACACGCTCTTAGTCTGGGTTCTTGCAGCTTTCCAAGTGGCCACTCCATTTTGAAAGTATTTCACGCTGAGGCTGGAATGAAGCCTTCAAAGAACACAGCTAAAACTCTCCTCAGCCATCCTGAAGAGCCCCTGACGCAGTCCGGTGTGATCCGGTCCCACCTCTCCTGCAGCCTCACCTGTCCTGCCTTCTCACTGGCTCCAGAACCATGTTGCTATGCCACTTCCTCTCTGCCACAAGATTTTTTTCATCTAGAATTACCTCCACCAGGGGCTGGAAATGTAGCTCAGTTGGTAGAGTGCTTGCCTCGGGTGCACAAAGCATAGAACTGGGCACGGGGCAAAATGCCTGTAATCCCAGTATTTGGGGGATGGAAGCAGGAGGATGAGTTCAAAGTTATCCTCAGCTACATATGAAGTTCAAGGGCAGCTTGGACTACGAGAGACCCTGCCTAAAAATAAAATGAGTAAAATACAGAAAGAATTACTTCCAGTGGGGCCTACGCACACATCTCAAGCAGTTAATGTGTTTTCATCCAAGCTTACAGCTTATTGTCCCTCCCATGACAGGTGACTTACCTGGCTTGCTCCTGCCTATCAATGCAGCACCCTTAGTGTCCTGCACGCTCCTCCTTCTTTCTATCACAATTTATATGTGTGACTGTCTTGTGGCTTCCTCCCTGGACTGGCACAGGCTAGGCCTTTTGTTCTCCTTGCCAACAGCATTTTGAGATTTATAGTTAGCAGTGTCTAGCCCCAGCTATGTGCCTGGCCCCAGGGACGTGGTCCTGTGTGCTGTGTGACTCTAGCTGAATCTGACTGGGTAAGTGCCCCCTGAAAGAGCGGACACCAGACCTTACATGCTAGTTTGAGCTGAGTTCATCTCCACTCCTCTTCTAACCAGCGGTTTCTTTTCTTTAAAGCCACTGATTACATTTCTTCCATGATCATCTCCTGATCAGGACAAATAAGTACGAGTCATTTTTTTTTCTTTCCAGCTACTTAAAAAGACTCAGCTGACATCAAAATGTTCCCCTTGGATATTTCATTTTCTAGAAACTTCTCATATCAGCTTTAGATATCTCTCCTCTTCCTTCCCTCACTTTGTTTCTCACAAACTTCTCTTAGGCTTATCCTTCTTTGCTCTCGGGTACAGACTTGAGATAAGGTACACGTTGCTGTGCCTATTGCCCAGGAATCAGGGCAGCTGGAGCAGTAAGCCAAGTGAGGGTGCCAATCCCCAAGAGATCTAGCACTCAGACACCAACTTCCCTGCACAAGCAGAACCGCGCAACTGAAACTGACCCTGCCTCAAAAGATGACAGAATTGTGGGAATGCAAGCTGGTACAACCCCTATGGATGTCAGTGTGGCGATTTCTCAGAAAATTAGGAAACAACCTTCCTCAAGACCCAGTAATACCACTTTTGGGTATATACCCAAAAGATGCTCAATCGTGCCACAAGGACATGTGCTCAACTATGTTCATAGCAGCTTTATTTGTCATAGCCAGAAACTGGAAACAACCT